>SJYC01120042.1:0-10737 GCA_006408675.1 Madoqua kirkii
GGGTGCTAGTGGCAAAGAACCCAAACTGCCAGTACAGGAGACAGGTTCGATCCCTGGGTCGGGAAGATCCCCTGGAGGAGGGCATGGCAACCCACATCAGTATGCTTGCCTGGAGAATCCCATGGACAGAGAAGCCTGGTGGGCTACAGTCCACAGGGTCGCAGAGAGTCAGACACGACAATATATATAGTATATGTACAGTATCTATATATAAAAAGAATCTGAAAAAGAATATCCTTTTTCAGTTTTTTTTCATTATAGGTTGTTACAAGACTAACAACAGCCTATTTGTATCCAAATTATTACCTAGGAAACTCTCTCCGCAACCTGGGGTCAGGTGCCCGTGGAAAGCAAGGCTTGTGTTCCAGTCTTTGCAGACCTCACTCTGAGCCTTCAGGACCCAGCGCACTGCTCTCCACGGGTGTGAGTCTTGGTCCACTCAGGCTGCTATGACAGATACCATGGACCGGGTGGCTCAACAGCAGACACCTGTGCTTCTCACGGTTCTCACAGTTCACAGGAGGCAGTGAAGCCCACGGTGCCAGCAGCGGCAGTGGCTGGTGAGGGCTGGCCTCCTGGATGGCAGACGGCTGGCTGTCTTCTTGCTGTGTTTTCACGCAGAAGCAAGTTCTCTCCCAGCGCTCCTTCATAAGGGCACCAACCCCTTTCCTGAGGGCTCTGCTCTCTTGACCCAGTCACCTTGCAAAGGCCACACTTGCAAAGGCCACGCCTCCAAATACCATCACACTGGGAACTAAGTTTCAATATAAGGATTTAGCTGCTGCTAAGTCACTTCAGTTGGATCCGACTCTGTGTGGCCCCATAGACGGCAGCCCACCAGGCTCCCCTGTCCCTGGGATTCTCCAGGCAAGAACAGTAGAGTGGGTTGCCATTTCCTTCTCCAATGCATGAAAGTGAAAAGTGAAAGTGAAGTCGCTCAGTCATGTCAGACCCTCAGCGACTCCATGGACTGCAGCCTTCCAGGCTCCTCTGTCCATGGGATTTTCCAGGCAAGAGTACTGGAGTGGGGTACCATTGCCTTCTCCTAAGGATTTAGGGAGAAGCCCAAATAGTCAGTCCTGTAGACCAGAGTTTTAGCAAATGACTCCTTTATCTGATTCTTTACAATCTTCAGCACATTTTTAGGGTTTCTTTTTGCTTTAACAAAAGCAGACATTGATCTAAGGCATTCCCAGCACTTGAATTTAATTCTACAGAAGCAAGAAAGGAATTGTAAGAAGTTAGCTTGCTAGAAAAGAGAAAAATGTGGGTTTTTTTTTTCCTAGCAGCTAATTAAATTCAACAACAGATTAAGTAAACGAACATTTTGTTCAGCACTAATTTCCTCTGTGTGGCAGGGAGGGAGTAAATTGGTTAGGACAAAATAGGCTTTCTATTTATGGTGTAAGAGATGGCTACTGGGTGAAGGTCTAGGGGCTACTATTGAATGGGTTCTAATAAAGAATCACCCTGGTGACCCTCTTCAAATTGGGCAACAATTGCAAGATCTTCTCTTTCCTGGTGAAGATAATGTGTTGTGGAAGAGAATTGGATGCAGCCAGTTTTATAAGCAGTGTTTTTTATGTATTGCTAAGGCACACCACTCCCTCATTGTAGGAAACACCACGCACACATGCAGGTGGTCGTCTAAGCACATGAGCTAGAGTGCTGCTCAAGATGGTGCCCTTCGTGTGCTATGTTTAAAGTGGACAGCGAACGTAGACCTGCTACACAGCAGAGGGAACTCTGTTGGATGTTATCTGGCAGCCTGAACGGGAGGCGAGTTTGGGGAGTAGCGGATACACGCATATGTACGGCTGAGTCCCTTTGCTGTCCACCTGAAACTGTCACATTATTAATCAGCTGTACTCCTGTATAAAATAAAAAGTTTTAAAAAGAGATGATGTCTTGGAGGAGTTAGTGGGCTGGGGCCCTTGGCATAGTTTTACTAATGGCATTCGCTCTGTCCAGTGGCATTTGATCTATAACAATTATTTCACTATTGATCTCACTGAGCTTTTGTGAAATCCATCCTGAATCTGCCCAATCACTGGCCTCAAGAGTAGTCCTTCCCTCTTCTCGCTGTTGCCGTACACCAAGGGCCTGCTGGAGGAGACGTTTGTCTTCATGCGGTGACTATATAATGCAGTTTAATTTTGCTAATATAGTTTAGGCCAGCAAATTCAGAACACTGAACAGGAACGCCTCTTTCTTGGAAGATCTTAGCTAAAGCTCTCTGATCTGTGTTTCCTCCTTCCTCCCTCCACATCCAGGCATCAATCCTCTTCTACCTTAAGGACGCAAAACTCAAAAGAAGCACCACTTGCTGAATGTAGAACAGAACAGGGTGTCTCTAATCCATGATGACTTTACAACTGCCAGCAATATAAGTCTTGTCAACCAGGAGTGGTTCCAAATGTGGAAGCCCCAGGGCACATTCAGGACGCTGCTCTGAAACGTGGGAACATTATAGCCAGAGGGTAAATAAAGGGAGACTCACACTCCTCCGTATATGTGTTTCTGAAATCAAGGAGATTTCTAAATTAGTTAGTTGGAAATTGTAAAGGAAATAGGAATGAAGAATTGTCGCTTTTTATCTGCTTGAAAATTTTGACTTTAGGGCTTCCAAAAAGTATGGAGGGTCCTCAAAAAATTAAAACTATAACTACCAAACATATCTATGAAGTGGAAGCAGACTCACAGATAAAGAGACAGACCTGTGATTGCCAAGGGGGAAGTGGGATGGGAAGGGAAGGATTGGGAGTTTGGGGTTAGTAGGTGCAAGCTATTATATACAGGATGGGTAAACGAGGTCCTACTAGAGAGCACAGAGAACTATATTCAATAATACCGTGTGATAAACCATAATGGAAAAGAATAGAAAAAGGAGATATATATATATATATTGAATCATTTTGCTCTATAGCAAAAATTAACACAACATTGTAAATCAGCTATACTTGATAAGTTTTTTTTAAATAAATAAAATCATTTTCATAAAGTCTACTTTTTTTTGCGGCTTTTTTTTTTCCTGATAAGTTAACTGTCTGTACTTTTGCTATTAATACCATTCAAACCAGTTTGAACCAGTATCATTTAATCTTTCTAGAAATACTGACAAAGCTCTTATTTTGTGTCTCATTCTGGGAATATAAAATTGGAGAAAAAACCATGTCTTTGGTCTACAAGCAGTTTATAATGTAGAAGAGACAGATTTATATGCCAATAACATATAAGAAATTGGGTGTCATACGTCTGCCAGAGAATTATAAGGGTGGAGGACAGAAAGGCCAGAGTCATCAGTTCCTGATGAAATAGAGTCAGAATTTAAGAATCTGAGTCATTAACATCAGACTTTTTCCTTGGATAAGTTAACTGTCTGTACTTTTGCTATTAATACCATTCAAACCAGTTTGAACCAGTATCATTTAATCTTTCTAGAAATACTGACAAAGCTCTTATTTTGTGTCTCATTCTGGGAATATAAAATTGGAGAAAAAACCATGTCTTTGGTCTACAAGCAGTTTATAATGTAGAAGAGACAGATTTATATGCCAATAACATATAAGAAATTGGGTGTCATACGTCTGCCAGAGAATTATAAGGGTGGAGGACAGAAAGGCCAGAGTCATCAGTTCCTGATGAAATAGAGTCAGAATTTAAGAATCTGAGTCATTAACATCAGACTTTTTCCAGAACTAGCATTTCCTGAATGGATTGCATCTTCAAGGACCCCTCAGATGTGCCTTCTCTTAATTAACAATGGCATATGTCAAAACTCCCTTTTTTTTTTTTTTTTGGTTGTATCATGTCTTAGTTGACGCACACAGGACTTTTTAGTTGAAGCATGAGAGATCTTGTTCTCTAACCAGGGATTGAACCTGGGCCCCTGTACTGATCCAGCACTATTAGCCACAGGATCACCAGGGAAGTCCCTGTCATAAGCTCTTTAATAGAGTCCTATTAGTTGGGGAAACTCTTTGTATTTTCAGTGATGACAGATTCATTTGTCATTGCCTATCTTGACTATCTCTGGATTATAGAAAGATAGTCAAAGGGAAAATTTGAATTCCCAGTTTCCTTCGAGGTCAATGGGAAATCACTCTTTTTTCTCTCCAGTCACTTGGCTCTCCTGATGTACAACAGTATACAGCACTAGCAAGTGAGCAGGCATCTACTTGTGATCTCCAGCTTCTGAATTTGTTCCCTCAATAAATATGGATGAAGTTTAAAATTCAGTGACTTCTTATATCAACTAGTGTTTTTAACCTGAAGATTGTGACTCATTAACGGGTCTTAATCAGCTTTTATAAAAATAAGTAGGATAGAAGAAAGCAAAATAGAAAATATCAAGATGCATTTCATTAAGTAAGATAAAAATTGGTGAAACTTTTTATTCCTACTTTTGTATGTGTGGGCCACAACATAAAATGTATCTTACTGTGTCCCAGGGAGAAAATTAAGCCACTAGACTCTAACTGAGACTCTAATCCTCATAAAGGCATTTATAACCATCTAGCAAATATTTGTTGAATCGACCTGATTTGTACCTGTGTTTGTGGATTTACTCAACAAACACTAAGTCTGTATGTGTATATGACGTTGACCATTGCAGCCCTTCATTTAAATTTTGTGAAAATGAAGGATGAGAGCAGGCTTTCAAAGATCAGTCGCTTCAGTAAATGCTCTTTTTTTTTTTTTTTTTTTTAAGAATAAATCATTCCGCTTACCAGGACTGCTTGATAACCTTTAATCTGGCTGGTATAAAATAGACCCTAAAGTCTCTAAACCATATCCAGAACAGATCCTACAAAGCAGGAGCCCCTGAGAAAGAATGTAAAGTGTCTCAGTGGTGTCCAACTCTTTGTGACCCCAAGGACTGTAGCCTACCAGGTTCCTCTGTCCATGGAACTTTCCAGGCAAGAGTACTGGAGTGGGTTGCCATTTCCTTCTCCAGGGGGTATTCCTGACCCTGGGATCGAACCCTGGTCTCCCTCGTTGCAGGCAGACACTTTACCGTCTGAGCCACCAGGGAAGCCCCTGGGTTGTAAGCAAACAGAGCTTTCAGATCCTAATCTGTCCTGTGCTGGCCCAAAGTGCTGCCTAACAGCCAATACGAGCCACTCAGCACAGGTTCCTGGCCCCTAGTCGAGGATGCTATCTCAGGCACCTGTCCCTGGTGCTCTCTTTCACGCCGTGATGCTGAGCGCCAATTTTTTCTGGCTGTGATGACCGCCCACCCCACCGGCACTGCCACCATAGGCGTCATTCTTCCTGGGAGCCACAACCTCCCTGTCCCTTGGTGGGCGGAGCCGCCACTCTCCAGAACTCCCAGTGCCCACAACAGTCACAGGCTGTACCCAGCTTGCAGATCTGGGCCAAGCCTGCAGGGGCCTGCACCATCCCATCTGCCCTTTTGTGCTTCCATCTATCTCCCTGCTGTGTGGGCTAATCATCCTACGAATTCTTCAGTTCTCTGCCTGCTGGTCCAGGGGAGTGGGGTAGGGTGCTGGGAGGAAACTGGGGGAGGAGAGGTGTGGTGGGGTATCTGGGGATGAATGCAGTCAGTAAGACTCCGCCTCTGACCTGCTTGCAGCCCAGTGGAGGGCACTGGACGGTGATGGTCCACAGATAATCTGAGCAACTTGGGGAGGTGGCGGGGGAGGATTGCAGAGGCCCCCTTGCCATCCCTACAGCAAAACAGAGTGCCCTTCAGCAGGACCTGTGCCCTTCAGCAAGACCAGAGCTCTGAGTTTTCACAGCTGCTGCTACAGCCCATGTTCCAGCGCTTCCTGAAGCAGTGACTTATCACGTCCTCTGTTCCCACCCCTGAAGGTCAGGCATGTTTCTCCCATCTAAGCGCCAAAGCTTCTTCTGTGGGGAGCATAGACGTGGCTCCACTGAGATAGAACACCAGAGCCTACTACCCAGACAGAATGTGCAAAAGGGTCCATTTTTGTGCCCTCTGTTTTCCCTGGTGGCTCAGTGGTAAAGAATCTGCCTGCGATGTAGGAGACCCGGGTTCGATCCCTGGGTAGGGAATATCTCCCAGAGAAGAGGATGGCTACCCACTCCAGTATTTGTGCCAGGAGAATTCCATGGACAGAGGAGCCTGGCAGGCTACTGCCTGTGGGTCACAAAGAGTTGGACACGGCTGAGCAACTAATAGTTTCACTTTTCCCAAATTCAAACATCACAGCAGCCTTGTCTGTGCCTCAGAGTGATGCAGAGTCCCAGCTTTCCAATGTAGACATCTAATGAATGGAGCAACATAAAAATGAATGCTGAAACTCCCTTAAGGGGCTCCTCCTCGGAAACTGAAGAGAAATTCTTGATCACTCCTGTGTGATCTGGAAGATCAATTGCATTCCAGAATCTTCTAGTTTAAAAAAGCAAGCAACCAGCAAGTTTTTAATCTGCCATTTGTCTGTTTTTTGGCACTGCAGCAAAATGGCTAAATCTAGATCTGGGGTAAATCCCAGCTTTGCCATTTAACATCACTTAACCCTCTAAGCCTCAGTTTCTCTCTATATAAAATAGGGATAATTCCACAATCTACCATATTAGGTTGTTATGAGGATAGATTAAAAGAACATATCTTAAGGATCAAATATAGTATCTGGCACAAAGGTAAACAGAGCAGGACCCCGTGGTCCTTGGCCCCCACGTCCTCTGCCTGCCCTTCACAGTGTGTGAAAAACTTTAGCCAATAAATAAGTTTAATCAAGGAACTGAGAACATGCAGGAACAAAGGAAAATAGTTAAAAGAGACCAAATAACAATAGGTTAGTCATTAAGCAGAGTCAAGGACCTTGAGCTCCTTCTCAAGGGCTATAGATAATATTCTGAGCCATATCCTGTGAGCTGTCTGATAGATACCGAAACCAGCACCGGGAGAAGGGAACTATGTGACGGCCGATTGCAGATGACATAAGCTGCCACAGTTCTGAGAACTGGCCTCAAAGAAATGGAAGCAAACCGACCCTGAACTGAAGATTAACTGTGTGTAAAACAATTGAGATGACGCTGGTCAGGCAGCTGATGACCGGTTTCAAGATGACTGTCAGAGCCGACTGAGCTGTTTCGCTTGTGGACCTCTCTGTCTGTCTACAAACGCTCTAGTCCACTGATCCTCAGCTGTGGGGAGTCAGCCTTTGGACAGGACGGCCTTCCCTGTTTGCCAGCATCCAAAATAAAGCAAACTTTCCTTTCCGCTAACCTTGTCCCACTATTGGCTTTTGAACAGCTGCGCAGCTAGACCACACTTTCAATTACAATAGGAAACAATAAATGTGCTTTGTTGTTGTTACAATTATTAGCAATTAGGAGAACTGGTGAAAGAGTAGGATAAGGTAATTCAGACTAAGACAAATGATAGAGAGTTTATGGACATGGGTCCTTACTTCAAAGTAGAAATTAAGTTTACTGTATTTCAGTGTATCCTATTTGTTTGCTTGTACACATGCCAAAACCAAAGAGACACAGCACATCACACGTGGAAAGAACATGGACTTCAGAGGCGGACTGTGCTCACATCCCTGTCTTTTACTTCCCGAGACATTTGGGCAAATTATCCAACCTCTCAGTGTACGTGCGTGCATAGTTGCTCAGTCATGTCCAACTCTTCTCGATGCCATGGACTATATAGCCTTCCAGGCTCCTCTTTCCATCAGATTTTTTCAGGCAAGAACACTGGAGCGGGTTGCCACTTCCTCCTCCAGGGGATCTTCCTGACCCAGGGACTGAACCCGTCTCTCCTGCACTACAGGCAGATTGTTTTACTGCTGAGTCTTCAGGGAAGCCCTGAGTAAATCTACCCTATAGCAATCACGTTGTACCATATTATCTCCCTCACCATAGTGTAAACATCTTGATTGGAGTGAGCCTGTTTTGTTTGCCTTTAATCTCTGGTATTTAGTGAGGTTCTTGGACATAGCTGATGCCCGGCAAAATTTGCTAGCTGACTGAATGAATCACTGAAAATGGCAGAAAAATACAGTTGATAGGAAAACGAAATTCATTTACTCCCCATATTCCGGAACAAGCTTAGTAGCTCTTTCATAAGCGAATTGTGTTGTATGCTGAGATTTTCTCACTGGAGCAGATGTAATCTGATTCGTGCTTCATCTAAAGCTTCACAGTAAGTGTATTACCATGCATCCCACTATATTCCCATGTCCTCTGGGTTCTGTGCTATCTGACCTTGCTTCTAAACTTTCTGCTGAATGGAAAT
The DNA here is from genome assembly GCA_006408675.1 of Madoqua kirkii. Taxonomy (NCBI): domain Eukaryota; kingdom Metazoa; phylum Chordata; class Mammalia; order Artiodactyla; family Bovidae; genus Madoqua; species Madoqua kirkii. Next base: position 8,234 of record SJYC01120042.1, read on the forward strand.
CTTTTCTTAAATTATCAATACACAAATAACACACAGTCACAAAAAAATCATAAGTCTGGAAAAGTTAAACTGAAAATAAAATTGAAACACTCCAAATTCTACCAACAAATTATTATTAATGTTTTAGGTATAAGCTTCCAAGATTTTTTTACACAACCTTATTGAACTACAACTCATTACATTATTGTATTAGCATATGTTTGTATTACTAATTGTATTATTGTATTAGTTTGCTAGGACAAGATATCAGTTAGGTGTTCTCCAGTGAAATAGTAAAGGGTGTGATGTGTGTGTGTGAGAGAGACAGAAAGAGAGAGATTTGTTGATTAATTTTAAGGAATTGCCTCACACAATTGTGGAGGTGCAAGTCCAAAATTGACGGGGCAGGCAGGCAGGCTGGAAACCTGGGGAAGAACTCCAGCCCAAACGCAGTGCTCAGGAAGGTCAGTCTTTTGTTCCATTAATGCTTTGATTGACTGGATGAGACTCATCCACATTAGGGAGGGTAAAAAAGCTTTACTCAAAGTCCACCATTCAAATATTCATCTCATTCAAAAACACTTTGACAGAAAAGTCCAAAATAATGTTTGACCAAATATATGGGTACTGGCTGTCCTGCCAAGTTGACACTTAAAAGTAGCCTTGCAGGCAGCCACAACAAAATATCACAACCTGGGGGCTTAAAGAATAGGAATTACTTTCTCACAAATCTGGAGGGTACAAGTCTAAGATTAAGGTGTTAGCAGGGTTGATTATTTTTCTGAGGCCGCTCTCCTTGGCTTGCAGATGACTGTCTTCTCCCTGGATCTCCATATGGTCTTTCCTCTGTGTGTCTGTGTCTTAATTTCCTCTTCTTAAATAGACACCAGTCATGTTGGACTAGGCTTCATCCTAGTGACCTCTTTTTCAATGAGCTGCTTCTTTAAAGACCCTCTCTCCAAATATAGTCACATTATGAAGGGCTGAGGGTTAAGATCTCAACAAATGGATTTTGAGGGGGATGTAATTTAGCCTGTAATGGTACCATTTTGAAACTGGGCAGGACCCTGTGGGGCCCTTCTGGTACAAAAAGACTTTTTGTGTCCCCTGTTTCTCATTGGCAAAGAAAAGGCTTCAGCCTCCTAGACCTTCCCTGAGTACCAAAAGGCAGATTCAAACAGTTGTTAATCAGGGAACTGAGTGGACGCGGAAACAAAGGAAGGGTAAAGAAAGAATAGGGCAGCAGCAAAGCAGAGTCCTGAACTGTGGTTGGAGAAGACTCTTGAGAGTCCCCTGGACTGCAAGGAGGTCCAACCAGTCCATCCTAAGGGAAATCAACCCTGAATATTCACTGGAAGGATTGATGATGAAGTTGAAGCTCCAATATTTTGGCCACCCGATGCAAACAGCCGACTCACTGGAAAAGACTCTGCTGCTGGGAAAGATCGAAGGCAGGAGGAAAAGGGGATGACAGAGGGTGAGATGGTTGGATGGCATCCCTGACTCAGTGGACATGAGTTTGAGCAAGCTCCATGAGATGGTGAAGGACAGGGAAGCCTGGTGTGCTGCAGTCCATGAGGTTAAAAGAGTCAGACAGGGGGAGGGAGGACGGAAGGGGGTTCAGGATTGAGAGCACGTGTGCACCCGTGGTGGATTCGTGTTGATGTATGGCAAAACCAGTACAGTGTTGTGGAGTAATTAGCCTCCAGTTGAAATGCTGCCGCTACTGCTGCTGCTAAGTTGCTTCAGTCGTGTCCGACTCTGTGCGACCCCATAGACGGCAGCTCACCAGGCTCCGCCATCCCTGGGATTCTCCAAGCAAGAACACTAAATTTAAATTTTGAAAAAATATGAAAAATAAATAAATAAATAAAAGAGTCAGACATGACCGAGCAACTAACAACAGGAAAGCAGAGTCCTAGTTCCTCCTCAAGCAACACACTATGCACCTCCAAGTTCTTCCACAGGAACTGAGGCCCCAGCCTTAGTTGGTGGAGGATGGTAACCACATGCTGAGACCTCAGACTGGATGGAAACAGAGGGCTGATGGTTGAGATTCCTAAAATCCCACTCTGTTACGTCAGGACCAACCAATTAGAAAAATTCACGTGCCCTGCAGCCCTCCCTGACTATTTTGCCTATAAAAGTCTTCCTGGAAAACCATCAGGGTGTTTGAACTTTTTGAGCATGAGCCACCCATTCTCCATCCCTGGCCCTGTGATAAACCTTTCTCTTCTCCAAACTCCAACAATTTTGGTTTGCCCAGCCTCATGGTGCATCTGACATATGAATTTGCATTCAGCAACAATTCAGTTCACTCACTGAAACTGTATAATTCAATTTTTTTTTTTAACATATTCACAGAGTTGTACAGCTGAACTCTGGTCCACTCACTTGCTGCACAGCAAAGTCAATGAGCTGACTCTGGACTGTAGTGAAGGAGAGCACAGCGTTTATTTGTAGGGCACCAAAAAGCCCAGAAAACACTGAGATAAATTTCAGAGAGGGTTTTTTGTTTTTTTTTT
>SJYC01120043.1:0-45286 GCA_006408675.1 Madoqua kirkii
TGGAGGGTACAAGTCTAAGATTAAGGTGTTAGCAGGGTTGATTATTTTTCTGAGGCCGCTCTCCTTGGCTTGCAGATGACTGTCTTCTCCTTGGATCTCCATATGGTCTTTCCTCTGTGTGTCTGTGTCTTAATTTCCTCTTCTTAAATAGACACCAGTCATGTTGGACTAGGCTTCATCCTAGTGACCTCTTTTTCAATGAGCTGCTTCTTTAAAGACCCTCTCTCCAAATATAGTCACATTATGAAGGGCTGAGGGTTAAGATCTCAACAAATGGATTTTGAGGGGGATGTAATTTAGCCTGTAACGGTACCATTTTGAAACTGGGCAAGACCCTGTGGGGCCCTTCTGGTACAAAAAGACTTTTTGTGTCCCCTGTTTCTCATTGGCAAAGAAAAGGCTTCAGCCTCCTAGACCTTCCCTGAGTACCAAAAGGCAGATTCAAACAGTTGTTAATCAGGGAACTGAGTGGACGCGGAAACAAAGGAAGGGTAAAGAAAGAATAGGGCAGCAGCAAAGCAGAGTCCTGAACTGTGGTTGGAGAAGACTCTTGAGAGTCCCCTGGACTGCAAGGAGGTCCAACCAGTCCATCCTAAGGGAAATCAACCCTGAATATTCACTGGAAGGATTGATGATGAAGTTGAAGCTCCAATATTTTGGCCACCCGATGCAAACAGCCGACTCACTGGAAAAGACTCTGCTGCTGGGAAAGATCGAAGGCAGGAGGAAAAGGGGATGACAGAGGGTGAGATGGTTGGATGGCATCCCTGACTCAGTGGACATGAGTTTGAGCAAGCTCCATGAGATGGTGAAGGACAGGGAAGCCTGGTGTGCTGCAGTCCATGAGGTTAAAAGAGTCAGACAGGGGGAGGGAGGACGGAAGGGGGTTCAGGATTGAGAGCACGTGTGCACCCGTGGTGGATTCGTGTTGATGTATGGCAAAACCAGTACGGTGTTGTGGAGTAATTAGCCTCCAGTTGAAATGCTGCCGCTACTGCTGCTGCTAAGTTGCTTCAGTCGTGTCCGACTCTGTGCGACCCCATAGACGGCAGCTCACCAGGCTCCGCCATCCCTGGGATTCTCCAAGCAAGAACACTAAATTTAAATTTTGAAAAAATATGAAAAATAAATAAATAAATAAAAGAGTCAGACATGACCGAGCAACTGAACAACAGGAAAGCAGAGTCCTAGTTCCTCCTCAAGCAACACACTATGCGCCTCCAAGTTCTTCCACAGGAACTGAGGCCCCAGCCTTAGTTGGTGGAGGATGGTAACCACATGCTGAGACCTCAGACTGGACGGAAACAGAGGGCTGATGGTTGAGATTCCTAAAATCCCACTCTGTTACGTCAGGACCAACCAATTAGAAAAATTCACGTGCCCTGCAGCCCTCCCTGACTATTTTGCCTATAAAAGTCTTCCTGGAAAACCATCAGGGTGTTTGAACTTTTTGAGCATGAGCCACCCATTCTCCATCCCTGGCCCTGTGATAAACCTTTCTCTTCTCCAAACTCCAACAATTTTGGTTTGCCCAGCCTCATGGTGCATCTGACATATGAATTTGCATTCAGCAACAATTCAGTTCACTCACTGAAACTGTATAATTCAATTTTTTTTTTTAACATATTCACAGAGTTGTACAGCTGAACTCTGGTCCACTCACTTGCTGCACAGCAAAGTCAATGAGCTGACTCTGGACTGTAGTGAAGGAGAGCACAGCGTTTATTTGTAGGGCACCAAAAAGCCCAGAAAACACTGAGATAAATTTCAGAGAGGGTTTTTTGTTTTTTTTTTAAATTAATTAATTTGGCTGCACCAGGTCTTAGTTGCAGCATGTGGAATCTAGTTCCCTGACCAGGGATTGAACCTAGGCCCCCTGCACTGGGAGCTCGGAGTATTAATCACTGGAATGCCAGGGAGAAGGGGATGACAGAGGGTGATATGCTTGGGGGTTTTTAAAGGCAGCATTTGGAGTGAAGGTTGCAGCCCATGGACTTCCTTCTAATGGGTTGGTAGTGAGGTAATGGGGTGATATTTGGGGAATGATAACCATCATTCCTCATTCTTCAAGAAAAAGAAGATAACCTTTTTCTTCCAGTTGGTCTGGGATCTACATGCTTCTGGTCAGTAAATAGTCACCATCCTCCACCTGGGTGGTGGGGAGGTCTTAGTTTCTGCAGAATAGCTCAAGGATATGTATCATAGGGAAGCCGCTCAGTCATGTCCGACTCTGTGCAACCCCGTGGACTGCAGCCCACCAGGCTCCTCTGTCCATGGGATTCTCCAGGTAAGAACACTGGAGTGGGTTGCCATTTCTTTCTCCAGGGGATCTTCCCGACCCAGGGATCGAACCCAGGTCTCCCGAATTGCAGGCAGACGCTTTAACCTCTGAGCCACCAGGGAAGTCATATTGTTATGTATACCCCTCAAGGTGGAACTAGGGCTCTATTTCATTGCCGAATGATTGTCATTTCTTTTTCTTTTCTTTTCTTTTCTTTCTTTCTTCTTCTTCTTTTTTTTTTTTTTTGCTCAACTGCTTTTCTTTGGCTCTGTGTTCCTTCACTTTCCTAATTAGTAACAGACGTGCCCGCTCTTTGGAACTCAGGGAGGTACTGGGAAACTAAAACCTTTTTTCCTACAAACGAGAAACAGAGGGACCTTTCTATCTGGGAAGGCTCCACAGGGTCCTGTTTGGTTTCACAACCATCACTGTAATCAAATATAGAACAGTTTTATCACCCCTAAAAGAATTCCCATACCCATTAATAATTACTCCCCATTCACCACCCCCAGTAGAGAAAGGATCTAAAGCTCTATTCATAATTAAGGAAATGGAGGCCTGGAGATTATCCAAGGCTAGAATCTAGCTGAGAAAAACCACAGGGCTTCCTCCCAGGGAGGAATTTGAGATACTGATAGACAGCCACCTGTTCAGTCATACTCATTTTTCTAAGTGCCAAAGTAAGAACTAATATTCCCAAGAATTTTTCCATCTGTCAGTAAACCCCATGGCTATCCCAGCTGTATGACTGTGGAGCTAGATATCTGCTTCTTGTATTCATGTTCATCAGGTTGTTACAGTCTTTTGCTTAAGCATCTTGTTTATCCCCTCTTAGAAGCAGGTACAAAGTGCCCTTCTCAGAGAATAAAGAGCCATCCAAGTCTGAAGCACGAGCTACCCACACACCTAGGGTTTAGTTCATAACATGGATGTTAGCAAAAAAACCATGATATTAATTGTTCAGAAGTGCTGCCACAATATCCCCACTTGGAAAAGACAGCCAATTAGTCCTCTTTCTTCAGAAAGGAAAATGGGAAATGCCACAATAAATTATGTCATGGGTTACAGAATTTTTTGGTTGAAAAACAAAATACAAGGGAGGGGGATTTCCCCTATAATTATGTGCATCCCTAAAATGCTAGCTTCTTTAGACTTTTTGTCAGTTTTCCTTGCTAAAATGACTTCAAACACTGCTCTTAGCAGCTCCCTCAAACTTCTAGCCCCATAGGCTTCAAGCATTATCTTCAAAGACATGCAGTCTAAAGATTCCCATCTAGTACACTACTGTTTTATAAAACAAATAAGAACAAATAAGTAAAATTATTCTGGGGTGATGGGGTCTCTAAAAAAGAAAGCATGGTAGGAGACAAGTTTATATACTCTGTCCACAGTGGGTGGGGAAGGTACTAGATTGCAAAATAGCATAATAAACCCTGAATCAGCTCTAGTTTGATGGCCAAACTAGGCTAGGGCCAAATTCCTATCAGTGAGCTAGGCTTATAGACACTTGCTTGGACTTTGCTTTGCAGTGTAAAGATATTTCAGTCCTAAAATTTGATCTCTGGCCCAATAACACTTTTTTTTTTTTTTTATAACCATGTGGCAAGCAAGAGTTTAGTTCCCCTACCAGGGATTGAACCCCTCCACATTGGAAGCATGGGGTCCCAACCACTGGACCACCAGGGAAGTCCCATCAATTTTGAATCAAAAGTCAGAGCATGGTCAAATTTGCAGATATACTCCTGTTTCAATTCATGCCGCTTCTAGCATGACAAGCCAGTCCACACCCAAATTTCCAGCTCTTCAGGTCCAAGAATAGAACTGGAAATGTGCACCACCCTCAATGTAGAAAAAGACCGGGATTCTACAAAGGTATACAAACTCTGCCCAGTCATATACCTCTCCCTCAGCCAAAACAAAGACAGAACTTGTCAATTTTTGAGATGTAATCAAAAAGGATAATCCAGAACTTACATGCAGATTATGTATTTGCTTCTCTATAATGTAATTATCTATTAGTAATAAAATAAGCTACCATTAGCAGCATTAATTGACTTTCATATGAACTCATTGAAACATAGGACCCTGAATGTATAGACAGATCCAGGTCAAGGAGAAGTACTAGGTTCCTTCCCCTCAACTTAGGGAAAAGGTTTCTTTCCCAACACCCCTAGCTTTGTTGTAATGCCATTACCCACTTCTTAATCACTTAAACTTCCAAAAGAAGTACCTTTGACCCTCTTTTTTTTTTCTTTTGTGACCCTAATCCCTTTAGTCATCAATTTCCAAGCATTATTTCCTTGAATAGTCTCACATCCTCCCTTCTTCGGTCCTCAGCCAGGGCAGGTCCTCAGTAACTACATGCTGCTCATGTCTTGCCCTAAGCTCCTCCCCATCTCATCTGCTTGATACATCCATCCCAGAACCCCTGTAATGCCACCTTCATTGAATCATTCCTCAGCACAAACACATACAGTGGTGGCCCCCTGGCACCTCCAACTTGAGCCTGTAATCCCCTACCAGGTTTTTGAGGTCCTTCACAAACAAGATTCCTCCGCTAGACTTGCTACTCCTGGATGGCAAGGCTGGTCTTAATGATCCCCATTGTAACACAGAGTAGGCAGGGAGTAAATTCAGCCAAATGAACCACCAACAAACCTTGAGTAGGTCATATCACCCATTTGACTATAATTACTGGGACAGAGAGTTAATGAGTAGTGTGGATGTTTTGCGTTTATACAGGTGAGAAAGCACAGAAAGGGCATTTTGACAGGTCAGTACTTTGCCTGGTCTTGCAAAGGAGACGCAAGGTAAGCACTTGCAATCCTTCTCTTGAGTGCAGAACAATAAAACACAACTATTTCATGAGTACTTTTAAATGGTAGTATAGGCTCAGAAGAATTAATGTCAAATATTTCTTAAAGTTGACTGCAATGTGGTGATTTATAGGAATAATATAAGTTCGGTCTTCATCCACAGCTCCCCAAACCCTTGGAATTTCCTGAGCAATAGGAGCAATGGGATATTTGGTCTCTTGTCTTCTGCTCCTGAAAATACTTCAGGGAAGTTGACATTTAGGTCCTACTCAAGCATGGGACTGGTTGCCAGGAAAACTGACCATGTGTTTAGAGGGCTGGAACTTTCAGTACCACCCCCATCTCCACTCCACGTTTCTCATTTCTGCAGAACATGGAGGGGTCAGAGGTTGAATCAGTTGCCTTTAGTCAATGATTTAGTCAATCATGATAATGTAATGAAGTCTCCACAAAACACCAAAAAGGACAGCTTCTTGATTGCTTTTGGGGGAGCGTTCATGTTGGGGAACCAGAAAACTTCTGTGTCCCCTGAGCCAGACACTAACACATCCATCACAGAAGCTCCTTTGTTCAGGACTTCCCCTTTTGTATTTCATCTGGCTGTTGATTCATGCCCTTTAATATCCTTTTATAATAAACTGGCACTCTAGCAAGTGAAATGTTTCTCTGAGTTTTGTGAACCATTCTGGCAAATTAATGGAACCCCAGGAGGGAGTTGCGGGAACCTCTGATGTATGGCAGATCAGTCAGAAGCACAGGTAACAACCTGGACTTGCTCCTGCCTCTGAAGTAGAGGGCAAGCTCGGGGAATGAGCCCTTAACCTGGTGGAAACTTATTCTATCTCCAGGTAAGACAGTGTCAGAACTGAGTTGAATTGCAAGACACCCCGCTGCCATCCACGACTTGCTTGTTGGTGTGGGGAAGCCTCCAAGGATTCTGGATGGAACTGGGTCCAGAAACCCTCTTCATTTACTGTACAGAATTTGAGGCTGTGGTGAATACCCTGTCTGACCACAGAACACTGTTTTATTTGATCACATACCCTTTGACACAAATCAGATATACTATAAATAGCACCACTTGAAAATACAAAAATAAAAGAACACATCACTGTGGAGGTCACTTAACATTTCTAGGCCTCAGATTCCTTATCTGTAAAATGAGTTTGTACAAACCAGATGACATCTGTGTTCCCTTCAATTTTGATGTTATTTTATTTCATATGCTAGGCAGCCATCTTCTGCTCCATAAGTTAGTAAGTTAATTAGTTTGAGCATTTAGTTTTAAGAGCACACAGGCCAGTAAACTCCTCTGTCTCCACTGTATTTCTATGGAATATTCAGAGGGTTGGAAACTATTTATTTTGATAAAGAAGGAGGTTTTTTTTTTTTTTCAGCACCACCACACTACCAATAACTACCATCATATCATTTTAAGAAGACATTTTAAAGCCAAAAATTTAGTCTCTGGATAAAAGATATACCTTATGTTTAAAACATTTACATTATTTTTAAAAACTCATTGCAACCTCTTTATTTGTCTCATTTCACCACAGACTAAGGAAAAGTTAGTCACAGACAGATACCTGTTATCATCCTGACATCATTTTTTTCCTCTGTGTGACCTAGAATGTATTAAATCCAGCTTCCCCACCTGCACATAAGAGTACAAATAAATCCACCATTTCATCATCCATAAACATAAAATATAAAATTTTGAAATTGGAAGATGTATTAAATAAAAGAACCAAAAGCCATATTGCATGCCAATGTTTATAGCTGCACTATTTACAATAGCCAAGGTACGGAAGCAACCCAAACACCGATCAACAGATGAATGGAGAAAGATGTGGTATTACACTGGTGCAAAAGTAATTATGGTTTTGAACCTGAATTTAAAATCATTATAACTAGGCTCAAACACACTCTATTAATCAAAATAGGAACCATTACAATCAACACATTTTTGCCAACAAGAAATAAGTTTGTTTATTCCTGTAGCAAAAAAAATCCATGCTCCAGGATTCAATGAATTCTTGGAAAGTGTTTTCTGTGTGGAAAATGTGGAAGCACTTTCCCTGAAAATAGTTGTGGAGATGCTTGAAGAAGTGGTGGTCAGTTGGCAAGAGGTCAGGTCAACATGGCAGATGAAGCAAGCCTTGTAGCCCAATTTGTTCAATTTTTGAAACAGTGATTTGCAACGTGCAGTTGAGAATTGTCATGGAGAAGAATTGGGCCCTTTCTGTTGACCAGTGCTGGCTGCAGACCTGCAGTTTTTGGTGAAGCTCATCCATTTTCTGAGTATACTTCTCAGATGTAATGGTCTCGCTGGGATTCAGAAAGCTATAGTGGATCAGGGCAACAGCACACTATCAAACAGTGCCCATGACTGTCTTGGCATAAGCTTGGCTTTGGGACGTGCTTTGGTGCTTCTTCTTGGTCCAACCACTGGGCTGGTGGCCACTGGTTGTCATATAAAATCTGCCTTTTGTTGCACATAACAATCCAGTTCAGAAATGGTCTGTTGCTGTTGCATAGAATAAGAGAGGATGAGACCTCAAAATGACAATTTTTTTGATTTGTGGCCAGCTCATGCAGCGCCTACTTATGGAGCTTTTTCACCTTTCCAATTTGCTTCAAATGCTAAACGACTATTGGACGGTCGATGTTGAGTTCTTCAGCAACTTCTCATGTAGTTGTGAGAGGACCACCTTCACTGATTATTTCCAGTTGGTCATTGTCAACTTCCAATGGCTGGCCACTGCACTCCTCATCTTCAAGGCTTTCGTCCCCTTTGCCAAACTTCTTGAACCACCACTGCATTGTGCATTTCTTAGCAGTTCCTGGGTCAAATGTATAGTTTATGTTGTGATTTGTCTCCCCTGCTTTATGACCCATTTTGAACTTGAATTAAAAAAATCGCTCGAATTTTCTTTTTGTCTAACATCACTTCCATAGTCTAATATATATATAAGAAATAGCAGGTAATAATTCATTAGCAAAAAAACATAAAGCAAAAAATATGCATTAAAATGATGTATAACATAGTCACATTTATTTAAGAATGTATTCCAATATCAAATGGCAAGTTTCAACAATGCAAAACTGAAATTATTTTTGCACCAACCTAACATGTATACAATGGAATATCACTCAGCCATAAAAAATGAAACAGCACCTTTGCAGCAACATGGATAAATCTGAAACTATTAAGCTTAGTGAAATAAAATACTGCATGATATCACTTACATGTGGAATCTAAAAAAATAATACAAACAATTATATATGCAAAATAGGCTCACAGATGTAGGAAAAATTTAGTGGTTACCAAAGGGAAGAGAGGGACAGGCAAATTAGGAGTATGGGATTAAGTGATATAAACTACTGTATATAGATAGATAAGCAAGAAGAATACAGAACAGGGAATTACAGCCACTATCTTGTGATATACATTTTTTTTTTTTTTTAGCTATAATGAGTAGATTACTGCCTCAAAAAGTCTATAATTGAGGTCCTGTTACAGTAGCCTCTGGAAACTCATTTCTTTCTAACCTGCACCTGATACAGAAAAAAGGAGGATGTATTCTGTCCATCAGCATAAGCAAAGACAGTGGAAACCGTGTTCCAGCCGCAGTGGCCACCGGCAGACTGGAAACCTGCATGTGATGAAGGGATGGGGTTCCAGGAGGAGCTGAGGGTGCATTACGTGTTCAGATTTTAAAGGCATCAAACCACCCCTCTAGCTACAAAAGCACCTTTGAAAAACATGACATTATCTTTTAGAGTAAAAAAAAAATGTTATTCAGTCACTCAGTCATGTCCTTCTCTTCATGACCCTATGGACTGTGGACGGCCAGGCTCCTCTGTCCATGGGATTTCCCAGGCAAGAATATTGGGGGAGGGTTGCCATTTCCTTCTCCATTGTGATAGGTTTAAAGAGAGTAAACTTCTTTTACAGAGTAAACTCTGTAAAAATACTGAATCACTGTTCTCACACCTGAAACTAATATGATGTTATAAGTCAACAATGTTTCAATTAAAAAAAAACAAGAAGTAAGGTTAATTGGGCCCATCCACAGTTATCTAAATGGACAGTTGGCAACTGGGCTGTTCTTAGATTCCCAAAGTGAGAATGGAACCATAACAATGGACAACACTGAAAAACACTTATTTACCATCAACTTCCCTTTTACAAAGCCCACATCTGCTTTCTGCACTGAAAAGAGACTGAGAAACATAAACATGATTAAGTGTGTGCATTCGGTATAACACAGATAGAAGGCCCCATCTGTACACGTTTCAGTTCAGTTCAGTCCAGTCACCCAGTCATGTACAGCTCTTTGTGATCCCATGGACTGCAGCACGCCAGGCCACCCTGTCCATCACCAACTCCCGGAGCTTGCTCACACTCATGTCCTTCGAGTCGGTGATGTCATCTAGCCATCTCATCCTCTGTCGTCCCCTTCTCTCCTCCTGCCCTCAATCTCTCCCAGCTTCAGGGCCTTTTCAAATGAGTCAGCTCTTCACATCAGGTGGCCAGAGTATTGGAGTTTCAGCTTCAGCATCAGTCCTTCCAGTGAATATTTAGGACTGATTTCCTTTAGGATGGACTGGTTGGATCTCCTTGCTATCCAAGGGACTCAAGATTTCTTCACCAACACCATAGTTTAAAAGCATCAATTATTCAGCACTCAGCTTTCTTTATAGTCCAACTCTCACACCCATACATGACTATTGGAAAAACCATAGCTTTAATTAGATGGATCTTTGTCGGCAAAGTAATATCTCTGCTTTTTAATATGCTGTCTAGGATGGTCACAGCTTTTCTTCCAAGGAGCAAGTGTCTTTTAATTTCATGGCTACAGTCACCATTTGCAGTGATTTTGGAGCCTAAGAAAATAAAGTCTCTCACTGTTTGCATTGTTTCCCCATCTATTTGCCATGAAGTGATGGGACCGGATGCCATGATCTTCTTTTTTTTGATTATTGAGTTTTAAGCCAGCTTTTTCAGTCTCCTCTTTCACTTTCATCAAGAGGCTCTTTAGTTCCTCTTCACTTTCTGCCATAAGGGTGGTGTTTGTGTATCTGAGGTTATTGACATTTCTCCAAGCAATCTTGATTCCAGCTTGTGCTTCATCCTGCCTGGCATTTTGCATGATGTACTCTGCATATGAGTTAAATAAGCAGGGTGACAATATATAGCCTTGACCTACTCCTTTCTTGATTTGGAACCAGTCTGTTGTTCCACGACCAGTTCTAACTGTTGCTTCTTGACTGGCATACAGAATTCTCAGGAGGCAGGTAAGGTGGTCTGGGATCCCCATCTCTTGAATTTTCCATAGTTTGTCGTGATCTACACAGTACATATTTCACTTGTCTCTAATTTTCAAGGCTTCCCCCTCTAGGAAGTCTTCCCCACCCCTTCCAGCCAGAAGCAACATGCCCTTTTTTGAACTTCCTCAGTCTTGTCTCATACTATTTTATCTCACTTTTCAATTTTTTTCCAGCTTTGTATTTAATATTATAGTGCTGTGCTATGCAAGTTGCTTAGTCATGTCCAATTCTGTGTGACCCCATAGATTACAGCCCACCAGGCTCCTCTGTCCATGGGATTTTCCAGGCAAGAATACTGGAGTGGGGTGCCATGCCCTCCTCCAGGGGACCTTCCCCATCCAGGGATCGAAACTGCATCTCTTAAGTCTCCTGCATTAGCAGGCAGGTTCTTTACCACTAGCGCCACCTGAATATTATAGTAAAAGCTGTAAAAAAAAATCTCACTTGCTCTAGTCAGTTGTAAACTCCTTGGTGTTGAGAATAAAGTCTTTGGACTTCATGAAGCTGCTAAGTCGCTTCAGTCGTGTCTGACTCTGTGTGACCTCATAGACGGCAGCCCACCAGGCTCCGCCGCCCCTGGGATTCTCCAGGCAAGAACACAGGAGTGGGTTGCCATTTCCTTCTCCAGTGCATGAAAGTGAAAAGTGAAAGTGAAGTTGCTCAGTCACGTCCGACTCTTAGTAGTTAGGCACGTTTAGCAGAAGATCCTACAGGTTGGATTGTCAGTAAACTCAGGGAAGAATGCAGCAAGGGAAGAAGAAGGAAAACCAAAACCAAAAACGAACAAACAAACCTTTAAGTTAAAGGCGAGGACTTTCTATCTGGAGAAGTCCTCTAAGGAAGTATTCAAGAGAAACTGAAGAAGCAGGAAAGGAAAGAGAGCTGGGTTAAAAAGCCAACAGATAAGTGAAAGGGATTACGTCTAAACAAACAAGGGGCAGAGAAAGTAGGGGAGAGGGATGCAGGTGGGAACATTTTCTTTATGGAAGATACTTTGTTTCATGACCTTCTCTTCTCTCTCCTCCTGCCTTTGGAGTCCACTTGCTCAGTGTGTTGACCTGCTACCAGAAGGAAGTTATAGAGTTAGGCATGCATACGGGATGACTGCAGACAGGCTTGCACTCTGAGAAGCCAAGTTAATTCCTTCCCTAGAACGTAAGGACTACTCCTCTGAGAGCAGTCAACTGACTGACTCATGAATTTTTCTCCACTGCCTATGAGCAGATTCATTTCTACAAGGAAATCACTGGAACATCTTGTTCAGCCAAATCATTTCTTCAACGAAGTCCAAGCCAGTTCTCACAATGCCAGGCTGTCCCTTGCTCACTTGGGATGTTGTCTGGATAAATCATCTTAGTCTGGGTCAGCAGGGGGTGGGGCAGAACCTTCTGTCTTAGACAGAGGCTAATCACCCACATACCTCTGTGTGATCATCCTTGTCAGCTCAGAGCTGTATTCATTTGACGGTAGCTTCCTTTCAACCACTGAGCCCATCAGTTCAGGTCTGGTCTTAGAGCCAGCACCTCAGCCTCCAATGTCCAGAACAGAACACTTTGCCTTTTCATCCTTTGCTTTTCTTTCTGATTCCTCAAGCCTTGATTTAACATCACTCTCCTAGGTCAGGAGGCCTTCAGATCTATCTACTAACCAGCCCTAAAGGCTCTTTCTCTCTTGGGCCTAATCAGATGCCAGGATCTCCACCCATCTCTGCTGTAAACTCCAGGGATGAAGCCAGAGTTCCCCTCCTTATGCAAAAGTTGCCACTGAAGCCAAAATTAAGTTAAAAAAAATAAATAAATAAAAGAAAAATAAAAATAATCACACCTACCATATAGCACTGGGACCTATACTCAGTATCATATAATCTACAATGGAAGAGAATCTGAGAAGGAATATATATATATATATATATATATATATAACAGCTATGGATTTCCTTCTAAGAACTTCTTTGGATTTATCTCTTAAATTTTGGTATGACTTCTTTTATAGTATTCACTCATATTAAATTATTTTTCCAATATCTATTATGATTTCTTTTTCTTCTTTTGTATGGTGTTGCTTAATTTTCAAATATCTGTAAATTTTCATATTTCTTTTCATAATTGAGTTTTATTTTCATTTTATTGTGGTTGAAAAACAGACTTTGCATGATTTTAGTTTTTTCACATAATTATATGTATCTTTGTGATCTAACATATGGTCTATCTTGGCATGTATTCCAGGTGCACTTGAAAAGAATCTGCATTCTGCTCTTGATGGACATGAGTTCGAGTGAACTCTGGGAGTTGGTGATGGACAAGGAGGCCTGGCATGCTGTGATTCATGGTGTCGCAAAGAGTTGGACATGGCTGAGTGAATGAACTGAAATGAATCTCACGTTAGCTCCTTCAGATTGTCCTCAGGGCATTCAGGCCCTGTCCCTACACTGAACAATGCAGCCTGAGCCTCCCCGTTCAACCCCATTGCTGGTGGCAGATACGAGCGACTGGGCTACTTCGCTGTGAGTTGCTGTTAGGCTCTTAATCTGTGGGGTTTATTTACTTATTTTTTTTTTTCCTTCCAATTATGTTGCCCTCTGAGATTCCAAAACTCCCCACATACCATAAGAGGGATTCCTGGTGTTTGGAACTTCCCTTCTTTTACAACTCCCTCCCTGGGACCTCTCTCCATCCTTAACTCTTTTATCTCTCTTTTAATCTTTAATATTTTGTCCTACTTCCTTTTGAAGACAATAAGCTGCCTTTCTGGATGCCGGTGTCTTCTGCCAGCATTCAGAATTTGTTTTGTGGAATTTGCTCAGTGTTTAAATGATCTTTCGATGAATTTGTGATTCTTTCATCTTTCAATGAAAAAGTAGTCTCCTCATCCTATTCCTCTTCCATCTTTGAGTAGTGTTCTGTGCTTCATTTTATATTTAAATATTTACTTTAGAATTAATTAACATTCTCACATTTGGCCATTAACATACACTGTTTTAATGATTATAATGTAACCAGGTATAGGCAATATATTTATCAAAATGTAGTGGAGTATATTATCTTGTTTTCTCTTCTTTTTGCAGGAATATTTAGGCATACAAATTATCCTGTTCATAAAAGTATGTGTGGGCCACTAGCATGTGTGTAAATCTGTTAGCTCTCACACAGTATGCAGCTCAGTTTTAATCCCTACAAGGTAAGATTTTGGCTTGCCAGTCTTTAGAAATTAATCACTGTCATCCTATTGTTAAGAGAAAAATAGCAAGACATTGATGAATTGGCTACAGTTTGTGCAGAGTATATAAAAATTAGATTATGCAGAAGTAGACCAAAAACTTAAATATATTACTGCAGTAAGCTTTTCCCTGGCTACCAAATGAAAAAGCAGTGTTCAAGTAGGAAATAGACATTTCTTGCAAATACAAAAAAAGAAAAATGCTTCCATAGTTATGTTTCAAGGTAATCTCTTTCTCTGTATAATAGACACTCTATTGCCTACTTCAAGGGGAAAAAATGTAAAGCAATAATAAAGTCATTTAAATTTCTATAGTATGACTTACTATTTTTAATGTAGTGAAGAGTACATCTCTTTTAATTAATCTGGTAGAGGTGTGTTAAAAATCCAGAAGGATGAAACTTTTTTTTTTTTTTGCACTCAAGAAAATAAATGAATATAAGCAAATTAGTTTTTTAAAAGTGACGTTTAAAAATAGAATCCCCAACAAATTTACTTGTCTTCCATCATATGTAATAGCTTCTTATAATAAACAAATATAAAATTAAATAAATAGATAAATGGACTTAAAAAAAAACAAAACATTGTTTTAGTAACTTTTACCAGGCACTGGACTCAGCTATTGATAATTTTAATAGAAATTCAATGAGATAAGTTTGTTATTATCTCTCATTTTACAGATAATAGATTGGAGAAGGAACTGGCAACCCACTCCAGTGTTCTTGCCTGGAGAATCCCAGGAATGGAGGAGCCTGGTGGGTTGCCGTCTATGGGGTCGCACAGTGTCAGACATGACTGAAGCGACTTAGCAGTAGCAGATTCAAGATCAATACGTAATTTGCCCAAGGTCACAGAACTATAAAGGAAAGGATTATGATGTGAATCTAACAATGCAACTTAACCTCTTGGAACATTTATCCTATATCTATTTAAATTGTAACATTTTGCAACTGGCATTCAATCATTTATTCTTTCATTCATGCAGTAGGAGTTTATTGAGAACCAACTATGAGCCAAACATTAGTGGTAGAGGTTGGTAATGGTAGTGAGAGGTCATTAGTTTGCAACATTGAAACAAAGATAAATGTGTCAGTCAAAAGTATAATCCATCTCTATCTAATTCAGTTTGAGAAGATTGAAGATGAATGTCTGCATAGTGCAGTTCACCCTTTCTTTACAGGGTCTTTGGAAATGTTTGAGATTCTAGCACAAACTGAAAATTTTGGATAGTTTGGTAAAAGGTAAGTAAGACTAACATACAAATCTTGAGCTCTGAGAAAGTGTGATTGCTGCCCATGCTCCAGCTAAGCATGAAAAAAAATGGAACATCCAAACTAATATGCACAAAGAGAAAGAAAGCAAGAATGGAATCTAGGGTCAATAGTCAGAAACAGGAAACATGGAAGACAGAATGAAGCTAAATTCAAGTTCAGAAAGACAGTCTTGATTAAATGACTAGGAGAAAAAGAGGGATCAGCTGCAAGACATAAGAAGGTGATGGTTACATTCTCTGGATTGTCTTGACAACTCTCCATTGATGTTTTCAGATTATTATATTTCCTTTCCTTTCTAAATGACTGTATTCCTTTAGGTTCACCTTACTTTATCCTACCACATTTAGCACAATCTTTGTTTTTCCTTTTTCTTGACCTGTCTCAGTTTCTCCTTAACATTCAAAGAGCTCATGCAGTTCCACGTTTGAAACAAGAAAATCTAAATATATTATTGTGTTGTGCTTAGTTACTCACTCATGTCCAACTCTTAACCCCATATTACTTTAGTCTAAATACCTACTTGGCTAAACTAAACATAAAGCAAGAGAGTGCTTAATAAATGATTAATAATTGTTTTATCACTTTTAATTTCATGGCTGCAGTACCAACTGCAGTGGTTTTGAAACCCAAAAATAAAGTCTCTCTCTGTTTCCATGGAAATTAAAAGATGCTTGCTCCTTGGTAGAAAATGTATGACCAACTGAGAAAGCATACTAAAAAGCAGATACATTATTTTGCCAACAAAGGTCCTTCAAATCAAAGCTATCATTTTCTCAGTAGTCATGTATAGATGTGACAGTTGGACTATAAAGAAAGC
This sequence comes from Madoqua kirkii, assembly GCA_006408675.1. NCBI lineage: Eukaryota > Metazoa > Chordata > Mammalia > Artiodactyla > Bovidae > Madoqua > Madoqua kirkii. The sequence continues at coordinate 15,739 of SJYC01120043.1, forward strand.
TTTATAGTCTATAAAGGAGTGTAGACTATTGGACTATAGTCTTTATAGTATTGGACTATAAAGAAAGTGATGAAGAATTGACGCTTTTCAACTATGGTATTGGAAAAGACCCTTGAGAATCCCTTGGACAGCAAGGAGATCAAACCAGTCAAACATAAAGGAAATTAGTTCTGTATATGCATTATAAGGACTAATGCTGAAGCTGAAACTCCAATACGTTGGCCTCCTTATGCGAAGAACTGACTCTTTGGAAAGGATGCTGATGCTGGGAAAGATTGAAGGCAGGAGGAAAGAGGGACAACAGATGATCAAATGGTTGGATGGCATCACCAACTCGATGGACATGAGTTTGAGCCAGCTCCGGGAGTTGGTAAAGGACAGGGAAGCCTGGTGTGCTGCAGTCCACGGAGTGGCAAAGAGTTGGACATGATTAAGCGACTGAACTGAACTGTTTTATCACTGAGAAGGGGTGAAGCAGAGAAAAGAACGAATGTGATTTAAGAAAGATGGAGAAGGGCTTGCAAGCTAATGGAAATATTCTAATTCTTAACCAGTTCAGTTCAGTTCAGTCGCTCAGTCGGGTCCGACTCTTTTCGGCTCCGTGAATCGCAGCACACCAGGCCTCCCTGTTCATTACCATCTCTTAGAGTTCACTCAGACTCACGTCCATCGAGTCCATGATGCCATCCAGCCATCTCATCCTCTGTCATCTCCTTCTCCTGCCCCCAATCCCTCCCAGCATCAGAGTCTTTTCCAATGAGTCAACTTTTGGCATAAGGTGGCCAAAGTACTGAAGTTTCAGTTTTAGCATCATTTCTTCCGAAGAAATCTCAGGGCTGATCTCCTTCAGAATGGACTGGTTGGATCTCCTTGCAGTCGAAGGGACTCTCAAGAGTCTTCTCCAACACCACAGTTCAAGAGCATCAATTCTTCGGCGCTTAGCCTTCTTCAGAGTCCAACTCTCACATCCACACATGACCACAGGAAAAACCATAGCCTTGACTAGACGGACCTTAGTCGGCAAAGTAATGTCTCTGCTTTTGAATATGCTATCTAGATTGGTCCTAGCTTTTCTTCCAGGGATAACAGTCTTTTAACTTCATGGCTGCAGTCACCATCTGCAATGATTTTGGAGCCCAAAAAAACAAAGTCTGACACTGTTTCCACTGTTTCCCCATCGTTTTCCCATGAAGTGATGGGATCGGATGCCATGACCTTCGTTTTCTGAATGTTGAGCTTTAAGCCAATTTTTTCACTCTCCTCTTTCACCTTCATCAAGAGGCCCTTTAGCTCTTCTTTACTTTCTGCCATAAGGGTGGTGTCATCTGCATATCTGAGGTTATTGATATTTCTCCTGGTATCTTGATTCCAACTTGTGTTTTTTCCAGTCCAGCATTTCTCATGATGTACTCTGCATATAAGTTAAATAAGCAGGGTGACAATATAGGGTGGTGTTTGTGTATCTGAGGTTATTGACATTTCTCCAAGCAATCTTGATTCCAGCTTGTGCTTCATCCTGCCTGGCATTTTGCATGATGTACTCTGCATATGAGTTAAATAAGCAGGGTGACAATATATAGCCTTGACCTACTCCTTTCTTGATTTGGAACCAGTCTGTTGTTCCACGACCAGTTCTAACTGTTGCTTCTTGACTGGCATACAGAATTCTCAGGAGGCAGGTAAGGTGGTCTGGGATCCCCATCTCTTGAATTTTCCATAGTTTGTCGTGATCTACACAGTACATATTTCACTTGTCTCTAATTTTCAAGGCTTCCCCCTCTAGGAAGTCTTCCCCACCCCTTCCAGCCAGAAGCAACATGCCCTATTTTGAACTTCCTCAGTCTTGTCTCATACTATTTTATCTCACTTTTCAATTTTTTTCCAGCTTTGTATTTAATATTATAGTGCTGTGCTATGCAAGTTGCTTAGTCATGTCCAATTCTGTGTGACCCCATAGATTACAGCCCACCAGGCTCCTCTGTCCATGGGATTTTCCAGGCAAGAATACTGGAGTGGGGTGCCATGCCCTCCTCCAGGGGACCTTCCCCATCCAGGGATCGAAACTGCATCTCTTAAGTCTCCTGCATTAGCAGGCAGGTTCTTTACCACTAGCGCCACCTGAATATTATAGTAAAAGCTGTAAAAAAAAATCTCACTTGCTCTAGTCAGTTGTAAACTCCTTGGTGTTGAGAATAAAGTCTTTGGACTTCATGAAGCTGCTAAGTCGCTTCAGTCGTGTCTGACTCTGTGTGACCTCATAGACGGCAGCCCACCAGGCTCCGCCGCCCCTGGGATTCTCCAGGCAAGAACACAGGAGTGGGTTGCCATTTCCTTCTCCAGTGCATGAAAGTGAAAAGTGAAAGTGAAGTTGCTCAGTCACGTCCGACTCTTAGTAGTTAGGCACGTTTAGCAGAAGATCCTACAGGTTGGATTGTCAGTAAACTCAGGGAAGAATGCAGCAAGGGAAGAAGAAGGAAAACCAAAACCAAAAACGAACAAACAAACCTTTAAGTTAAAGGCGAGGACTTTCTATCTGGAGAAGTCCTCTAAGGAAGTATTCAAGAGAAACTGAAGAAGCAGGAAAGGAAAGAGAGCTGGGTTAAAAAGCCAACAGATAAGTGAAAGGGATTACGTCTAAACAAACAAGGGGCAGAGAAAGTAGGGGAGAGGGATGCAGGTGGGAACATTTTCTTTATGGAAGATACTTTGTTTCATGACCTTCTCTTCTCTCTCCTCCTGCCTTTGGAGTCCACTTGCTCAGTGTGTTGACCTGCTACCAGAAGGAAGTTATAGAGTTAGGCATGCATACGGGATGACTGCAGACAGGCTCGCACTCTGAGAAGCCAAGTTAATTCCTTCCCTAGAACGTAAGGACTACTCCTCTGAGAGCAGTCAACTGACTGACTCATGAATTTTTCTCCACTGCCTATGAGCAGATTCATTTCTACAAGGAAATCACTGGAACATCTTGTTCAGCCAAATCATTTCTTCAACGAAGTCCAAGCCAGTTCTCACAATGCCAGGCTGTCCCTTGCTCACTTGGGATGTTGTCTGGATAAATCATCTTAGTCTGGGTCAGCAGGGGGTGGGGCAGAACCTTCTGTCTTAGACAGAGGCTAATCACCCACATACCTCTGTGTGATCATCCTTGTCAGCTCAGAGCTGTATTCATTTGACGGTAGCTTCCTTTCAACCACTGAGCCCATCAGTTCAGGTCTGGTCTTAGAGCCAGCACCTCAGCCTCCAATGTCCAGAACAGAACACTTTGCCTTTTCATCCTTTGCTTTTCTTTCTGATTCCTCAAGCCTTGATTTAACATCACTCTCCTAGGTCAGGAGGCCTTCAGATCTATCTACTAACCAGCCCTAAAGGCTCTTTCTCTCTTGGGCCTAATCAGATGCCAGGATCTCCACCCATCTCTGCTGTAAACTCCAGGGATGAAGCCAGAGTTCCCCTCCTTATGCAAAAGTTGCCACTGAAGCCAAAATTAAGTTAAAAAAAATAAATAAATAAAAGAAAAATAAAAATAATCACACCTACCATATAGCACTGGGACCTATACTCAGTATCATATAATCTACAATGGAAGAGAATCTGAGAAGGAATATATATATATATATATATATATATACATATTTACCTGTCTATATATCTGAATCACTTTACTGTATACCTGAAACTAACACATTATAAATCAACTCAGTTCGGTCACTCAGTCATGTCCAACTCTTTGCAAACCCATGGACTGCAGCATGCCAGGCTTCCCTGTCCATCATTAACTCCCGGAGCTTGCTCAGACTCATGTCCATTGAGTCAGTGATGTCATCCAACCATCTCATCCTCTGGCGTCCCCTTCTCCTCCCACCCTCAATCTTTCCCAGCATCAGGGTCTTTTCTAAGGAGTCAGTTCTTCACATCAGATGGCCAAAGTATTGGAGCTTCAGCTTCAGCATCAATTCTACCTCAATAAAATAAAAAAAAGATAATGACTATCCACACTATACAAAACAAAGCAAAGCTTAATCAGTTTTCCTAGGAAGAGTTTTATAGCCACTCCCTGCACAGGAACACTAGCTATCTATATATAAACAGTGCATAGTTTACAGTGTTCAAAAGTCACAGCCTTAGGGAGCTTCCAGGCTCTGTTTCTAGAGGCAAAGCTCACCACCCAGCCCCTTCCTCTGGCTGGATCTTCACCCCAGAAGTGGACAGGGCTCACAGAATAGTTGAGTTGTCCTCTATCAAGAAGTGGTTTGCATTTCTAAGACTCTCCTGTTCCATGTCTCTGACCAAAGAGTGATCCCTTTCCATTTTCTTAGGTCTATTTTTTTAGCTAACTATTTTTAAAATTTAGAATAATTCCTCCATCTCCCACAAAACTGCAAGCTCTATCCTCTATCCCTTCCTTTCCATTCCATCCCCATTGTCCTGGTTTAGGTTCTCTTAATATTAATAGATTAACTAGTCTAGCTAATCCCTCTGCCCTCCTAACTGATCACTTGATTTTTCATATCATCCCAGAATGATACTTCTGAAGCACATTTTCATTATGTGACTACTTCCACTCCATCCAGGTATGACCTCTCCTAAAATTTCCAGCAACTCTATTGCTTGCAGAACAAGGACAAGATTACTGAGCAAGGCTTCTACATTTGAGCCCCAACTGGGAGAAGGCAATGGCAACCCACTCCAGTACTCTTGCCTGGAAAATCCCATGGACAGAAGTGCCTGGTAGGGTGCAGTCCATGGGATCTCAAAGAGTCGGACACGACTGAGCGACTTCACTTTCACTTTTCACTTTCATGCATTAGAGAAGGAAATGGCAACCCACTCCAGTGTTCTTGCCTGGAGAATCCCAGGGACAGGGGGAGCCTAGGGGTCTGTGGGGTCGCACAGAGTTGGACATGACTGAAGCGACTTAGCAGCAGCAGCAGCAGCTGCCACTCTTGTATTCTCATAGTCTACATCCTGGCTATTGGAACAAGATCTAAGATTTCAAATCTATCTCTCTGTCTGGAATACATTTTTACTTATCAAAGTCCTAGCAATCATTTACACAAAACCTTGCACATGGGTGTTCTATAGAAACTTTATTCATAACCAGGGAATCTTGGTTTGGGCCCTAACTAGGAGGTCCTTTCTCTCCTACTGGTGGGGTGGTGAAATATTACTGGCTTTTAACCTGTTTTCCAGGTATAAGGAAACCTCTTCCTTCAAACTCATTATGACTCACAGCAACTTGGTTAATTGTAACTTTGTGGGTAAAATTGAGACATTTATCTTTTCTGTGTACTGGATCCCTCCAGAAATTGGAAACTTAGGTTCCCAGCAGCTTTAAGGTGAATAAGAAAGATCACCGCCTGACAGCTGCAGGAATCTCAAGAGATTTGGGGGAACCTGAATAGAGATGAATTCACCCAAATCTATAGAACCTGGGGGCAAAGCCCGTGGCATGGCTTTTGAGAGGCCTTTTAAAAGTTCAGTCTGAGCAAACAAATTAATCTTAATTTGGCTATATTTGACAAAAAATGAAGGTAATTTTAGAGAGAAAAAGATTATGTTTCAAAGGATATTAAATTCTAGTTTTCTTAGTTGGGGTCCGTATCTAAGACTCACCTTCCAGCTAATTCTTTGTTATGTTACACAACTGTAAAGTTTAATTGAATTATTAAAAGATAATTTGTTTCTAAATTTGTTTCTGAAGCTTATCGCAATGATCTAGCTTTGGATAAAAATCAGATGCCCCACAACCTGCAACGAGGAGATTATGCATACTGGAAAGGGCATAATTGAAGAAATGTCTCCATCCTAGCTGAAAGGACCCTTACTGGGAGAAGGAAATGGCAGCCACTCCACTGTTTTTACCTGGAGAAACCTGTGAACAGAGAAGCCTGGCAGGCTACAGTCTATGGTGTTGCAAAAGAGTTGGTCACGACTTAGCTACTCAACTACAGCTGGGTACTCTTCACTAGCTTATTATGAATTCCCAGTTAGAAAGGGCCACTGCCCTGGACCAGTCTATAGAAAGGACTGCTGACCTGAAATGACACCCATATCAGTGGAAGAAGATAGAAGCGGTAGGGAGTTGAACCTGAATCCCGTATCAGGCCTGTGAGAACCATCCTCCCAACTCAATCGAACTGTTTCTCAAACATTTGTCTCCCTGTAACATTAAGTGGTATTGCTTTACTTCTGATCTTACTGTTGCCCCCAGGGTTTAGGATAAAAAGAAAATTCTCTAGTCACAGAGTATGTACTACTCATGACATGAATCGCTGTTTGCTTTAAGTCTACTGTTAAAAGCCTGTGTAAAGTGTTTGTGTTATAATCAGGTACAATTGATAACATGCATCAGTTCAGTTCAGTTCAGTCACTCAGTGGTGTCTGACTCTTTGTGACCCCATGAATCGCAGCACTCTAGGCCTCCCTGTCCATCACCAGCTCCCGGAGTTCACTCAGACTCTCGCCCATCAAGTCAGTGATGCACATAGCCTATGAATTAGCATACCTCTGAGCTTCCTCACAATGTCCAATTAGTTTTCCCCTAAAGAGGATAACTACACAAATGTTATACACACACACAAAGAAGGCCTACCTAGCACCGAGGGACATGATGGACATGGGACAGGAAGTAGTCACCCTGGGGTCAAGGGATAAATATTGAAAGATTTGCAAACAAAAGGGGAAGTGATAGAAGAAATACTCCCATTCTGAAGAATAGGGAAGTCCTTCTAATTTAACTTGAACTTAGTAATGGCCAGAGCAGCCTGTGTGGTGCCCACTGATCATGCTTTGCACATCTGCTTTGGCGCTTGAGGAAGGGAATGCATTTGAAAGTCAAAATGGAGTGGCTGTGGTTCAGGCATCCAAAGAGGGGCTGCGTGGCCACTGTGAGTAAGATTTTGGACACACTGTATTGCTGAGGACTTGAATTTTCTGAACGCTGTTGGACTTGGTCATACTACCAATTGCTTTCAAGCAGTGTCCCCTGGCAGCTGGCAGCTGAAATGAAACCTTATGGTCTCAAGGTCTCCTTGTGTAATTATTAAATTTTTTGCTTTAGATTAGATTTCGGCATAAAAATAAGACATATGTGTAATGGCCATAGCTCCTGTTATGTGTATAACACCACTTCAGAAGTTAAAAGCTAGTTTAGATAAAATTAGGCAACTGATTACCTGGCTACAACAAAATTTCCCCAGAAACACCAGGGCCAGATTGAATTGCAGGCTTATTTTCCTGAATTCCTCAGGGAATGAGATCTGTTTTCCGAAGATTTATTGAAGTTTGGGCTGTCACTCTTTCTCCTACTTTTAACTGGGTCTACTGCACCAAAACGCCTGACCAAGGTCCTCAGATCTTAACTACACATTCTCACTGCGTGGCGTGTACAATAAACACTGTACTTCCCTTTACCACAACGTGGTGTCAGTCAGCTGGCTTTATGAGGGCAAGTGGATGCAAGGTCAATTTGGCAACAAAAATACTCTGCATAACATCATAATCCTGGATATATGTTATCCATGTGCACAAACCCATAGAATGTACAACCACCAAGAGTGAACCTTAATGTAAACTATGACTTTAGGTGATAATGATGTACTGACTTTGGTTCATCAGTTGCAACAAATGGACCACTCTGGGGTCGGGGGGATGTTGATCTTGTGTGTGCTGTGCAATGTGTGGGGTGAGAGCATATGGAAACACTGTACCCTCCTCTCTGCTTTGCTGTGAACTTGAAAAGTGAAAGTGAAAGTGAAGTCACTCAGTGGTGTCTGACTCTGTGACCCCGTGGACTGTAGCCTACCAAGCTTCTCTGTCCATGGGATTCTCCAGGCAAGAATACTGGAGTGGGTTGTCATTTCCTTCTCCAGGGGATCTTCCCGACCCAGGGATTGAATCCGGGTTTCCCGCATTGGAGGCAGACGCTTTAACCTCAATAAACAAAGTCTATTAAAAAAACAAACCTGAGCAATCCTTCAAGGCTCAGAAACAATAAGGCTACTTCCCAAGCCTTCCTTGGTGTTCACTACCTGCAAAGCTTTCTCCCTGCTCTGTGCTCACAGCACTTGCACACACCTTCTCCAGAGTACTCACCTGTTATTTGTGTTACAGTAACATGTTTGTTATCCTGAGCAATCCTTCAAGGCTCAGAAACAATAAGGCTACTTCCCAAGCCTTCCTTGGTGTTCACTACCTGCAAAGCTTTCTCCCTGCTCTGTGCTCACAGCACTTGCACACACCTTCTCCAGAGTACTCACCTGTTATTTGTGTTACAGTAACATGTTTGTTAATGTAAGTCTGCATCTAGTAAGACTCACCTCTTAGATAGTTCTTTGCTGTTATGTGATATTCGTGTAAATTTTAATTGAATTCTTAAGGAACACCCTAAGTTTGTTTCTAAAGCTCATCTCAGTAATCTATCTTTGGATGAAGATCAGGTGCCTCATGACCTGCAACCAGGACTAGAAAAAGACATAATTTAAGGGACTGTCTCCAACCTGGATGGAAGGACTTTTTTATCAGGAGAAACTACACTACACCAGGATGAGAAGACGACGACATCAGAGGTAGACAGCTTCCCCAAGATGCTGGACCTGATTCGTATAATCATTTATGTTTTCTTGACTTCTTAGACCTTTGCATAAAAATCAGATGCTTTTCTATCATAGGCCTGATTCTATGCTAGTTTTAGAAATCAATTCAATTTCTAAATTTTGTGATTTGTGGCCAATTACCTGTGTCTAGTTCTGGGTTACCTTGGTAAATTTCTCTACTACAAGACTCTTACTGGTTGGCCTTAAGAAAATTTACTTTAAAAAAAATTATAGTCATATTACTAGATGGGATCCCCACACTGGGCCAATTAATAATGCCTGCTCTGACTCTGGCCATAAATTTGAGCTTTTTCTATTACTCAAGCTCAATCAGAGCAACAGGAAAAGTTTCAGCAAAGAAGGGAAAAAATCTCCCATAATTATGGGATGGATTTATATAGATAACACAAGGCTATGGTAATTTAGGTTTAAAGTCTCCTCTGTGTTGGAAACAATTAAATCATACTAAGGATAATCAGTCTAGTAACACTAGAAAACTGGGCTATGTGCCTTATAGACCGTGGTGCCAATATATAATTTACCTGGAAGATAAAGATTCTACAGAGTAGGCTAAGTCAGATGACCTGAGATATACTGGGTTACATCTACATCTAATGGGCTTCCCTGGTGGCTCAGAGATTAAAGCGTCTGCTGGAATGAAGGAGACTCAGGTTCAATCCCTGTTGGGAAGATCCCCTGGAGAAGGAAATGGCAACCCACTCCAGTACTCTTGCCTAGAGAATCCCCTGGAGGGAGGAGCCTGGTAGGCTACAGTCCATGGAGTCTCAAAGAGTCGGACATGACTGAGCGACTTCACTTTCACTTTCAACATATTCTCCAAGTCAGGCTTCAGCAATACGGGAACCATGAACTTCCAGATGTTCAAGCTGGTTTTAGAAAAGGCAGAGGAACCAGAGAGCAAATTGCCAACATTCACTGGATCATCAAAAAAGCAAGAGAGTTCCAGAAGAACATCTATTTCTGCTGTATTGACTATGCCAAAGCCTTTAACTGTGTGGATCACAGTAAACTGTGGAAAATTCTGAAAGAGATGGGAATACCAGACCACCTGACTTGACTCTTGAGAAACCTGTATGCAGGTCAGGGAGCAACAGTTAGAACTGGACATGGAACAACAGACTGGTTCCAAATAGGAAAAGGAGTACGTCAAGACTGTATATTGTCACCCTGCTTATTTAACTTCTATGCAGAGTACATCATGAGAAACGCTGGACTGGAAGAAACATAAGCTGGAATCGAGATTGCTGGGAGAAATATCAATCACCTCAGATATGCAGATGACACCACCCTTATGGTAGAAAGTGAAGAGGAACTAAACAGCCTCTTGATGAAAGTGAAAGAGGAAAGTGAAAAAGTTGGCTTAAAGCTCAACATTCAGAAAACGAAGATCATGGCATCAGGTCCCATCACTTCATGGGAAATAGATGGGGAAACAGTGGAAACAGTGTCAGACTTTATTTTGGGGGCTTTCAAAATCACTGCAGATGGTGATTGCAGCCATGAAATTAAAATACGCTTATTCCTTGGAAGAAAAGTTATGACCAACCTAGAGAGCATGTTGAAAAGCAGAGACATTACTTTGCCAAAAAAGGTCTGTCTAGTCAAGGCTATGGTCTTTCCTGTGGTCATATATGGATGTGAGAGTTGGACTATAAAGAAAGCTGAGCACCAAAGAATTGATGCTTTTGAACTGTGGTGTTGGAGAAGACTCTTGAGAGTCCCTTGGACTGCAGGGAGATGCAGCCAGTCCATTCTGAAGGAGATCAGCCCTGGGATTTCTTTGGGAGGAATGATGCTAAAGCTGAAACTGCAGTACTTTGGCCACCTGATGCAGAGTTGACTCATTGGAAAAGACTGACGCTGGGAGGGATTGAGGGCGGGGGGAGAAGGGGACGACAGAGGATGAGAAGGCTGGATGGCATCACGGACTCGATGGACATGAGTTTGAGTGAACTCCGGGAGTTGGTGTTGGACAGGGAGGCCTGGTGTGCTGCAATTCATGGGGTCGAAAAGTGTCAGACACAACTGAGAGACTAAACTAAACTGAACATGTTCACATCCTATTTCCTTTCCCAAACCACAAACTCCAAAGGCCCAAGAAAGTACTATTGATTTTTTAAAAATTTATTTGACCGCTCCAGGTCCCAGTTTCAGCAAGTGGGATCCTCGTTGCCTTATGCACGATCCTTAGTTGAGGATCAGGATCCAGGTTCTAGACCAGGGATCTAACTGGGACCCCTGCATTGGAAGCACCAAGTCCCAACTACTGGGCCACCAGGGAAGTCCCTGGTTTTTATCTTTCAATGTCTAACACACTTCCTTATATAAATTTCCTTAAACACTATTTGTTAAGTCCTTTAACACACCAATGTTGAGTTTTGTCAACAACTTTGTGTGTCAATAAATAGCTTTCAGTTCAGCCTACAAACGCTGGGACTTTTGCCAGGAATCATGTTAATCATTTCTCATATAACTGTACTCTCAGCCCAAAGGTTAATCTATACAAAGATAAACTTAAATAATAAATCCAAGAACATGCCTGAGAACGGTATGCTTATCTGGCATTTTACATAAGAACTGGTTCTTTAGTATTCCCTGAGTCAGAGGAGGAAAGGAAATCAGACAGATGAGGAACAAATTCAAGGTCCCAGCAAATGAGGGATGAGATTAGATTTAGAATTTTGAAAGGTTGAAGGAAAGGTTTTTGCTGAGCTCCTTGGTATGCCAGCTGATGAAGGTGCTGACTGATAAACAAGGTGATTTGACCAGCATCTTGCACATAACACTAAAGAAAAGTATCTAGCAGGCAGACGACTGCCCCAGCACTGCCGTACGTTCTGGGTGAGTTCTGGCCCGCATTCAGAGGAGCTGGGTGTTAGCTGGTCCTCACCACTGGAAGGGCTTCAGGGAACACATATACTCACCTTTCTGAGTCTCACCGCATCTCCAGAGAATGATGGTAGCAGACTGAGCATTAGATTGCTCTAATGCTGCGATCTGGAGCAATCCCTTCATTTGATCAGATATTCTGAGTGACTGACTTTGTTGCATCTGTGAGAAGTATGAAGGGAGACTAAAACTAACACAGTTGAAAAAAAGTAACAAAGTGGGGAACAGAATAGGGAAGAAACAAAATGAGCTCCACTCATGGAGAGTCTGGAGAGTTGGGCTATAAAATCTGACCTTGATACAGGAAAGGGAAGAAGGCAGAAAATACTAGACTTCAGACTTTTACAAAACCTCCCTTATCTCATCTGATCTTCACAGTGAGTGCCCTAAGAGTTGTGTGAGATAAAGGGACAGTGAGCAGGTTCATCTACAGGTGAATAAAATATTTCAGGACCCCACCCCAATAATAAAGTCCTTGAACAAATCTTGACAAACCCCCTTCTGCACCTTTAGGCTCATGTAATTTGTATTAGCTTGTTGCTGGTGCTGGCTTTACTCTGTGACTGCCTGGATTCCAGAAAGATGAAGAATCTAAAAATAACAAAATATTTGCTAGATTTATGACTTGAAGTTGATTGCTTCTTTCCACTACCCTGACATGGGGACATAATGTGGCAAAAGTGTTATTGTTGAAAGATAAATTAGACAACCATTAGTGAGATGGAAGAGCTCTGGAAGAGAAAAGAGACAGAAATGTGACCAGGTAGGAGCTGTGGCAATTCCTAAAGGCTAGAGAAGGCAATATAAAGAGAAGGAATTGGGTCTTGGTGATAACTGGATTATAGGAGATGAAAGAAAAATATTCAGATTCCACTGTTATCTATTGAGCATTGATTATATTTCTTGTTTTACAGTTGGGTAGGTACTTTCACATACCCATTTAATTTGCTCTTCAGAATGACCCTGAAGAAATGTTTTATAAGAGATATTTAGGAAATCACCATGGTCCATGGCTAGGACATGATAGAATTTGAATCTAGATGTCTTAACTCCAAGTTCCATATTCTTTTCAACACATTACGGATCTATGGGACTTCCCTGGTGGTCCATGGCCCCCACCGCACCTCTTTGCAGGGTCACCCTGGATTCGGCCTTTCCAAGCACCTGCTCCCCCCAGTCACCCTAGCTGCTGCCCGTGACTGCCGGGCCTCCCAAGTCTGCAGTGTTCTCATTCCCATTCAGCTCAGTTCAGTTGCTCAGTCGTGTCCAACTCTTTGCAAAACCATGGACTGCAGCATGCCAGGCTCCCCTGTCCATTACCAAAACTGAGCTTGCTCAAACTTATGTCCATTGAGTCGGCGATGCCATCCAACCATCTCATGCTCTGTCGTCCCCTTCTCCTGTCTTCAATCTTTCCCAGCATCAGGGTCTTTTCCAAAGAGTCGGTCCGTCGCATCAGGTGGCTAAAGTATTGGAGTTTCAGCTTCAACATTAGTCCTTCCAGTGAACACTCAGGACTGATCTCTTTTAGGATGGATCTCTTTGCAGTCCAAGGGACTCTCAAGAGTCCCCTCTAACACGACAGTTCAAAAGCATCGATTCTTCGGCGCTCAGCTTTCTCTGTAGTCCAACTCTCACATCCATACATGACCACTGGAAAAACCACAGCCTTGACTAGATGGACCTTTGTCACCAAAGTAATGTCCTGTTACATATGCTTTGACTTTCTGGAAACATTGGTCCCTTGATCTTTCTATTTTTCTTTTACTTTTCTTGGTGCCTCCATCTCTTCAAATGGCCCCAGACTCCCTGGCTGAGCATTTAGATCCTGCTCTTACCAGCACATGTTATTCCCTTGCACCCTCTTTCTCTGTAGCATCTCAAACAACACTTCAAGCCTGGCTCAGTGTTACAATCTGCTCTCCTGCTTTGTTAATACTAGAGAAAAATGTCTCAATCTTGCAGAGAACACTTACAAATCCTCCAGCTTCAGCTGGACCCTCAGCAACTACCTCAATCCTGTCCCTGCCTGGTTTCCCTGTCAATTGTTGTTATTTAGTCACTAAGTTGTTTCAAACTCTTTTGTGACCCACTGGACTGTAGCCCTCCAGGCTCCTCTGTCCATGGGATTTTCCAGGCAAGAATAACTGGAGTAGGTTGCGATTTCCTTCTCCAGGGGATCTTCCTGACCCAGAGATCGAACCCCAGTCCCCTGCACTGGCAGGTGGATTTTTCACCACTGATTCGCCGAGGAAGCCCCTCCTTCTCTCTTGCCTCCTGTGTTACAGAGAAGACCTTAAGAGCGCTGTGCACGCTCACTTGTCACACTCCCACCTAGAAATGTATCAACACCCACTCCCTTCCCCACTGTGTTTCCTCCCATGACAGAGAATGGACTGTGCCTTCTGCCCAAGGCCAGGCCCCAGCCTCCTCTGCTCCCTCACAGGCTGCGTGCCATCTCTCTTCCCCTGCCGGCTCCTTTCTTCCAGCTTCTACACGTGCTCCAGCATCTCCTCCTAGACCTCCCCTGCCCTCACCGTCCCCTTAGCTGTTGCCCAACTTCTCCGCTGCTCACCCAGACTGCTCGAGAGTCAGACTCCACCTCCTCACCTCACGCTTGCCCCTCAACCTGCTATAGACTGACTTTCACCTCCAACCAGCTCATAAAATAACGTTCTGAATTGAAAGAGTTTTTATCTTCCTGGACCTCTCTGCTATATTATCTGTGTGTGTCAAAACATTCATAAAATGTACTGTCTTACCATCTTTTCATGTGTAGTTCAGTAGTGTTAAGTATATGCACAGTATTGTGCAAGTATTGTGTAACCATCTTGTAAAACTGAAACTCTGTAACTGTGAAACAACTCCTCATTCCCCGCAGTCTCTATTCCACTTTATTTTAAAGAGTTTTTATCTTCCTGGACCTCTCTGCTATATTATCTGTGTGTGTCAAAACATTCATAAAATGTACTGTCTTACCATCTTTTCATGTGTAGTTCAGTAGTGTTAAGTATATGCACAGTATTGTGCAAGTATTGTGTAACCATCTTGTAAAACTGAAACTCTGTAACTGTGAAACAACTCCTCATTCCCCGCAGTCTCTATTCCACTTTATTTCTTTAAATCTGACAACTCTAGAGAATGTATGTAAGTGTCTGTGTGTGTGTGTGTGTGTGTGACTTATTTCACTTAGCATAATGTTCTCAGAGTTCATCCATGCTACAGGATGTGTCAGAATTTCCTATTTAAGGCTGAATGCCATTCCATTGTGGGTTTCCCTGGTAGCTCAGATGGTAAAGAATCTGCCTGCAATCACAGGAGACCTGGGTTGAATCCCAGGGTTGGGAAGATCCCCTGGAGGAGGGCATGGCAACCCACTCCAGCATTCTTGCTTGGAGAACCCCATGGACAGAGGAGCTTGGTGGGCTACAGTCCATGGGGTCGCAAAGACTTGGACACGCCTGAGCAACTAAGCACAGCACAGCACACCATTTCATTGTATGGAGAGCCCACATTTTCTTGATCCATTCACCTGTTGATGGACATTTCAGTTGCTTCTGCCTTAGACTACTGTTTGTTGCAGATACAGGTATAAAAATCTCTCTCTGAGACCCTGCTTCCATTCTTTAGGATGTCCAGAGAAGCGGGGTTGCTAGGTCAGATCATCTGCTCCGTGTTTAAAGCCCCTCCTTTCCTCCTTCCTGAAGCTCTCTGCTACACTGTTTCTGTGAGACAACGTCCTTGTTCTCACATCCAGTTCTTTGTACCCTTCTTTCTCCATTTCCTTTCTGGTTCTCCCTCTGCCTGCCCTCAGGGTCTGCACCCATCGGGATCCATTCAGAAAAACAGAAACTGCCTTTCAAAGAGAGGGTCTTTGATGCAGAAAGTCAGTTAAAGAGTCAATGGAAAGGAGAGGATGTGAAGGGTGATGTCAAAGAAGCCCGGCTCAAAAGCCACAGGAAGCCACTCCCACTCCCAGAACTGGGGAACAAAGATGAGGTGAACTTTCTTCACTGTTGGGGCTCAGGGTGGGCCTCCCCAAAATTTGCCACCGTGGCATACTATCTTGAATTAAAATTACTCAAGAAACAGGCTATGGGGACGTCCCTGGTGCTCCAGTGGTTAAGATCCATGCTTCCACCGCTTAGGGGTTCTATCCCTGTTCGGGGTACTACAATCCTGCCTGCTCCAAGGTGAGGCCAAAACAAGAAAGGAACAGCCTATAAGAAAAAGACATACAGGCGCTCCTCCCTAAAAGCAGAAAATGAATCTCCCCCGTGAAAGGTCTCGGGAATTCAGGCAGACACGTCTGTATACACAAACCTTGTTCCTTTAATGTACTACCCCAAGCCCAAACTCTGTTTAGCTTCTTCACTAACTACATACCCAAAGTCTAGGTTTCTTTGTCCCATCAATTCTTCACAAATTTATCATTTATCTAAAAAGTATAAAAGTACTTTGACCATGTCTATAAGACCTCCATGTATAAACTGAACCTGTTTTTTTTTTTCCCCTCCTGTTACACTGTGTTATATCCATTTTAATAATTGGGCCAGCCAAAAGTGCACAAGAAGGGTAAGGGGGAAACGTCCCCTCCCCCACATCCCCCAGGGGTGACTAGAAGTTCTCAGAAGGCCCCTTCCATGCAGTGCAGCTGGTACCTGGACCCTCACCCGGGGTGCTCAGTGCTGAGACTTGAGTGATAATGGTAACAATTAGAAGCAGGAAGAAACTCCATTCTGCCCGCTTCCTGCCTCCCTGTCTCCCTTTAGTGGTCTTACTGGCAGAAGCCGGCAGGAATCCAGCTGGTAAGGGAGGCGGAGGCGGAGGCGGGGTCGGGGGCGAGAACCGGAAGTCCCAGCTGCGGCCTCAGCAAGCAGAGTCTAGGCGGATGTGGAGCTGGAGACATTGCACAAACGCTGAGCCTGGGCTTCTAGCCTGGGCCTACCATTCTCACTAAACACACTTGAGGGGAGGCTTTTCAATTTTCTAGGAGTAAACTCTACGTGCTGCCATGCCAAGCTAAGTTGCTTCAGTGGTATCTGACTCTTTGCAACCCTATGAACCTGTAGCCTGCCAGGCTCCTCTGTCCATGGGATTCTCCAGGAAAGAATACTGGAGCCGGTTGCCATGCCCTCAGCTCTTCCTGACCCAGGGATAGAAAACGCATCTCTTAAGTCTCCTGCATTGACAGGAGGGTTCTTTACCACTAGCGCCAACTGGGAAGCCACAGTAAACTCTTACGGTGACACCCAAACTTGTATCTTTCTAGTGAACTTCAGACATGTTTTTTTCTTCTGTTGCCTGCTAGAAATCTCCAGTGTGGTGGCTCACAAATTGAACAGGCTACAAACTGGGCTTGTCATCTTTCCTCCTCAGCCTGCTTCTAACCCTGTGTTCTTTGTCTCTAGCAGGCCCTACCTAAGCCCCTTAGCTCATCCAGAAGGCTGCAGGCTCCCCTCTCAACAGCTTCTTTGCCTCTCAGATATCTCTTCAGATCCTCCCTCCCTTCTGCTCCATCTCTGCTCCATGGTCCCAGTTTAGGTGCCCATTCGGTTCCCCCTGGAGGATTCCATAACCTCCTCAATGTTCTGTTTCTTCTTGCCCTGCTTAAACTCACACAGCTGCCTAAGTGGCCATTCAAAACCCATGTCTCTCCCTTCCTTTAATAAACTCTTCGGTGGCTCCCACTGTCCTTCCCTCTTCTGGCCCTGCCTCCTCCCCAGCATCATCTCTTGCCCCTCCTCCCCATCCTGTCCCCTGCTCCGGCAATTCTGAATTGCCCGAGCTATGCTGTTTCTTGGGTTTCCCAGGTGGTGCTAGTGGTAAAGAAATGCATGCATCCTATTTCTCATCTTTTGTTTCCTCTGCCTGAAAAACCTTTCCTCCTCCATGGCCCCTGGGAGCTAATGCTGCTTGCTGCTGCTGCTGCTAAGTCACTTCACTTATGTCCAACTCTGTGTGACTCCATAGACGGCAGCCCACCAGGCTTCTCCGTCCCTGGGATTCTCCAGGCAAGAATACTGGAGTGGGTTGCCATTTCCTTCTCCAATGCATGCATGCATGCTGAGTCGCTTCAGTTGGGTCCAACTCTGTGCAACCCCATGGACAGCAGCCCACAAGGCTCCCCCATCCATAGGACTCTCCAGGCGAGAATACTGGAGTAGGTTGCCCTTTCCTTCTCCAGGAGCTAATGCTACTCATTTAAAACTCATGGCAAACAAACAGACAAACTCAGCGCAGATGCCTCCCCTCAAAACCTTTCCCCAGCACTCAGATAGAAGATGCTCGAGTTGTGAGGCATGACAAGTGGCGAGGCAGGCGGAGAGGTATCCCCACACTCAAGTCACTGGTCCCCAGGCTGCTCCACCCCCACTGCCAGAGCCAGAGCCACCACTGGACTCCCTGGGGGCCCAGTCCTGCTGAGGCAAGAGACGGACAGGCCTGAGGCTGAGCAGCTGCTGATGCTTCAGCAGGAGCCCTGGCTCCTGACTGGGTGCATTCTTGTGGATTTCCCCACCTGACACATGTGCAGAGAAGCCCTCAGGCTAGGGGAAGTTCCTAAAGGAGGGGGAAGATGCCACCTGGGAGCCATCTTGGCTGACAAATGCATGCTCACACCAGGGCCAAACCTGGAGGTGACTGGCTAGAAAAAACCCAGAAAACTGCCCCTTTGCAAGCGACCTACGCCGCCTTCATGGCGGGTAACTCGCTCCAGGCTCCCTTCTGTGCTCTTCACACGTCGTTTGGCTTTTTCCCACACGTGCTTCGCTTCTTCCACACACACTTTGCTTTTAATAAATGCTTTTATCATTTTCACAATTTTAGTCTCTTTGCTGAATTCTTTCTTCAAAGAGGACAAGAGCTGGGGCTCCTGTCCACATCCCACTCTGCCCGCCCCCTAGCATCCCAGCTCTTCCAGGTCTTGTTCCTCTACCTTCTTGTCAAAGCAGATTCTCCTGTGAGATTTTCTATGTACACCTCTCCCTTACCTACAACATTCAACCTCCAGACTCTAGAGTTTCTCCCTCTAACACGTTTCAAATCTGAATTGTTCTCTAAGAACAATCTGCTGCTGCTAAGTCACTTCAGTCGTGTCCGACTCTGTGCAACCCCATAGACAGAAGCCCACCAGGCTCCCCCATCCCCAGGATTCTCCAGGCAAGAACACTGGAGTGGGTTGCCATCTCCTTCTGCAATGCATGAAAGTGAAAAGTGAAAGGGAAGTCGCTCAGTCATGTCCAACTCCCAGCGACTCCATGGACTGCAGCCTACCAGGCTCTTCCATCCATGGGATACTCCAGGCAAGAGTACTGGAGTGGGGTGCCATTGCCTTGAAGACTGTTAATAGCCTCTCTCCTCACTGGTTCCTGCCTCCCTCAATCTCTTGCTGTCTCTGTAGTCAAAATGACCTTTTTGGAGTGGAAATATGATCTTGTCAACCCGCGGTTTAAAAACGGTTGGTTGGTGGATCTTTGTTTTTAAATAGTAATTTGTCTTTTAAAATTTAAAGGCTAAATTACTGAACTTCAAAGTTCTGCAAATCATCTTGGGCTTGTCCTTCTCATCTCATCATCTTGGTATCAACCAAACAGTCCTCCTTCAAAGTCTCCTTCTGTTGGGTCATCAGACACCCTGAATACTCTTTCTTCACTTTGCCCATTTTCTACTCCACTTCAGGCCTCAGCATAAATGCTTATTTCCCCAGGAAAGCCTTCACTGGTTCTCCTTCATTTGTGTGGGGGGGGGGCATACTGTGTGGCATGAGGGAGCTTAGTTTCCCAACCAGGGCCAGAACTTGTGCCCCCTGCACTGGGAGCACAGAGTCCACTGCTGGACCACTAGGGAAGTCCCTTCATGGATTTCCAAGCCAGTTTACCTCCCCATCTTAAACACTCTCTGGGACTTTGTGCTTCTCTCTTGGAGAAAATGTCTCAATTATAAAATTGTATGACTTATTTAATGTCTGTTTCTCCCAGTTAGTAGCTGGCAAGCTCCACAGAGGTAAGGACTAGGCTTGTCTTGCAGTCTTAGTGCCTGACTTGATAACCAGCACATAGTAGGTCCTTGCTATGGTTTGTTGAATGAATGTCAATTAATGTTTGAATTAAAATTAGTGTTTTCCTTTAATTTAATCTCTATATGAGAGGATGGATGTTCATTAAACTTACTGTGCTAATCGTTTCATGATGTATATAAGTCCAGTCCTTGGGCTGAACACCTTGAACTTACGCAGTGCTGTGTGTCAATTATATCTCAGTAACACTGGAATAAAAAATGTGGCACAATTAGATGAAATTAATGCTTCCTCATGCTCCTCCCAAATGGGTTAGGTGTGTCCTGTGTCCCCATTATACATGGTTCTTGTTCAGTTGCTCAGTCATCTCTGACTCTTTGTGACCCCATGGACTGAAGCACACCAGGCTTCCTTGTCCTTCCCTGTCTCCCTTAGCTTGCTCAAACTCATGTCCATTGAGTCGGTGATGCCATTCAACCATCTCATCCTCTGTTGTCCCCTTTTCCTCTTGCCCTCAATCTTTCCCAGCATCAGGATTTTTTCTAGTCAGTGAGATAACAGAGTCAGATGTGACTTAGTGACTGAACACACACACAGGCACTCAAGAGAAATGTTGACTGAATGAATGGAGCCTCTTGAGGGGGAAAGAACAGGTTCAAAAGTGGGAATTCATTGTAGGACCCAGATTTGTGCATCATCTCAGTGGGTTACATTTAAGATTGAACTTTGGGGGTCAAACTTCATTGAGGGGCAGGAGGGAGAGGAGATAGCAAAGGCAAGGCCAAAGATCCAGAGGATTACTGTGCCAGGGATGTTAAAAAAAAAAAAAAGTTTCAAGAAAGAAGGACAAGTCCACTGAGTCATATTCTGCTAAAAGAATAAGGAAGTTGAGAACTAAAAAAAAAGGGGGGGGGTTTGAATTCCTCTAAAAAGAGGAAGTTCTGCACAGTTTTTAAAAACATTGTGGAAATGGAAGCCAGATTTATGAAAAAGAAGAGGGACTGGTTTCCCTGGAGACAGCAGAGACGTGAGCTGTTTCTTGAAAGGGCTTGGCAGTGTGGAGGTGAGTCCAGCTCCCCTATTTGGATAAAGTAGAAGGAGCTCCAGAATACTCCTTCTCACATTTTCTCCTCACTTCTCCTTTCTGTCCTTAGAAATACAGAATGGGTTGAATTCATGACAGAGTTCAGTTTCCCATTTCTCGCTGTTAGCATATTGTTTATCCAATTCCATTTTCACTGCTGGCATAAAATCACATTCTCTTCCTTCCCCAAACTTGCCTAAGGACTCTGGTGACTTTTCATGTCTATTCAGAAATTGTGAATGAAATCTAAAAGCATGAAGTCTTTTTTTTTTTTTTCCACAAAAGGTGCTAACATACATTTTTCTACCAAGAAAAAAAAATTGAAAATGCTTTTTAGAAATATCTTCACAGGCTCTCTAAAAAATGTATTCTAGAGCAATTTTACTCCAAGAGTAAGAATGTGGAGAATAAATTACTTTCTTAACACGTCTAACAGTATGTGCCTCTGGCAACAGGGAGAGACGTGAACAAATGCCTCTTAAGAAGGATCAGAAGATGACGAACAGGAGTTTTCTAAATTACACACCTAGGAGGCTGGGAAATCTAGCCAAGTTTCAGCCTGAAAGCAACCTCTGCAACGCTGACCCAGTAAATCTGCCTTTGAGTCATAAGGCTGAATCACCAGAGTGAGGGAAATCCCAGGCAACACTGTCCCAAGCAACCCTCAACAGGTGAAAATGGAAGGAAATTTACTGAAAGTCACGAAAGAGCTTTTGACAGAGAATGTCTCAACGTAACTGTGAAACTGGAGCTCTGTGAAAGAAATTGTTACAGGAGACTATTTTCCAGTAACGAGAACTGAACTCATAAACTGACAACAGGTGGAACAAGGTTCTTAGCTGAACTCAGACAAAAACAGCCTTATTGGGAGTATGTGAACTCGGACTGAGAAAAGTTTATTCATTTTCAGTAAACTCTACCTGGAATTTAGCATTCTCTTCAATTATGGATGTAGGTAACAAACTACTAGGATTATAGAAATCATGAATTTTTGTACCACCTTTCAGCTATTGCAGTTACTATGTAACATGATTTACACTCATCATTACTATTCAGCCTATCACTAGATTTTTATTTAATGCATTATAAAGTAGCATATGTATCATTATGAGAAATTTGAGGTTTAAAAATATTTTGTAGCTTTATTTCATTATAATTAGATCTTCAGTGACTCCATGTATTTCATTTTATGCATTAAAAAAAAATTCTGAGGAGTCTGGAAACTTCACCAGACTCTCAATGCTGACCATCACACACAAAAGATTAAGTACCCTGGTCTAGTACTTATGAATAAAGCTTATGGTTCATCATTTCTAGTTTCGGGCACAAAGATATGAACAAGAACCATTTGGTGCCTTAATAAGTTAGAATCCCGATATAATTTTTGCAAGTTTGTGTTGTTTAGGACTAATCATTTACTCCATGTTGTTCTGTGCAACTTAATTTTGGTTCCAGTGTAATAAAGGAAAGATGTTCTACCTTCCTTTGAATGCCTGCTAAAGTAGAATGCTCCCAATCAATTGCTGGAGCTGGTGTAGACCCTGACGTGAACCATCAGAATGGAATCAAATCTCCAGAGAGGTCCTGGGGTCCCCCAGACATTCCTAAGGCAGTGAGTGGCTATGGAAAGAACACCCAGACTTCCCAGGCCAGGAGTGCAGCTTGGTCCTGGTGATGATTCATTCTGGGAAGCATTTCAGAATGCCAGTAAGTCTAAGGTCAAAGAGCACTGGAGAAGAGGCAACTAGGTTTTCTTTGTGGTTAGACCACATCTTGTTGATGTAAAAAAAAGGTGAAATACCCAGCTTAACAATGTCAGAGCTGTTTTAGGTTTCTGATATTCCATGTATCAAGCACTCACCATTTATTGCTCAGTAGGAAAACATATTGGTGTTTTCCTACTCTCTATGAATTCAGGTTCTGTAGTTACCCTCTTGGCCAGAGAAATCTTCAACACTTTACAGAAATATGTCCCTGTACTGCCCCCAAGAGATAGAACCGCAGAGCTAGCTTTTCATTCCATGTAGTCAGAGAAACACGAAGCCTGCCTGGTCTATTAAGGACCTGTATACAGAATTATACTCAAGATACCAGGAACACTATTTGGATAATCAAGGCAAACATGCCTAAGATTTTGTTCCTAGACATCACACAGAGACTTTGCATGTGTTCTATTCCGTGCAAACATTCCATCTGGTGCCTAGCTCATAATTACACATCTGGAGAATTAACAAAAAAATTGCACTGCTCATGATTTAAGCGTTACAAATCCTCCCTATGAGAAGGAAAGACTAATTGTGTTTTCCCGGCTCAGGAAATATTTGAAGGTATACAAAGTAACACTGGCTTATTATTCTATACTTAGAGATAATAGAAGAGCTATGATAAACCTGGGCATCCCAGGTGGCGCTAAAGAACTCACCTGCCAATGAAGAAGATGTAAGAGTTGCCCATTTGATCCCAGGTGGGGTAGATCCCCTGGAGGAGGGCATGCCAACCCACTCCAGTATACTTTGCCTGGAGAATTTCACGTTCAGAGGAGCCTGGCAGGCTACAGTCTATAGGGTGGCAAAGAGTTGACGTGTCTAAAGCAACTTAGCTCAAATACATTCATGACAAACCTAGACAGTGTATTGAGAAGCAGAAACATCTCTTTGCCAATAAAGATCCATATAATCAAAGATATGGTTTCTCCAGTAGTCATGTATGGATGTGAGAGGTGGACCGTAAAGAAAACTGAGCACCAAAGAATTGATTTTTTTTGAATCATGGTACTGGAGAAGAATCTTGAGAGTCCCTTGTATTGCAAGGAGATCAGATCAGTCAATGCTAAAGGAAATCAACCCTGAATATTCATTTGGAAGGTCTGATGCTGGAGCTGAAGCTCCAATGTTTTGGTCACCTGATGCCAAGAGCCAACTCATTGGAAAAGACCCTGATGATGGGAAAGACTGAAAGCAAAAAAATGGGCTGGCAGAGGATGAGACAGTTAGATAGCATCACTGACTCACTGTACGTGAATTTGAGCAAACTCCAGGAGATAGTGAAGGACAGAGGAGCCTAGCATGCTACAGTCCATGAGATTACTAAGACCCCCCATTCACAGCAACATGAGTTCACAGAATCTAGGACTTCAGGAGTCTTCTGTGCTTCTCAAGTGCCAATGTGTGTGGAGCCACCCGAACCTGTTCTAACAAGCTCCCAGGTGATACCAAAGTTGCTATTCCTGGAGTCCTCCCTTAAGGTTTTATAGACAATGATGGTGCCAGGACGAGGATTTAGAATAAGTAACACCAAGCAGCCAGTTTAGGAAGATCTTAGGGGCAGCCTAGTAAGACCGAATCACTTTGGATCACTCAGAGGGTATTTTCACAATGACAATGACAGTAGTAAATGTTTGCCTTACTCTTTCCAGGTTTCTTGAAAGTCCTAGAGAAAAATCTATTGTGATGCAATATCATCCATAAGCATCAAAATGCTACTTTTCCTTGGAGGTAAATGTTCTTCTATTATTAATAAACCTATGATATGTTCTTCACAAAGATTTCCAGAACTTTCCTTAAAATATTTGGGTGATGAAGACACTGCTTATTATGGTATTAGTTGACTCTTTCAGACAGTCTGCAAAGTTAGATTTATTTTAATTATATAAGGAGTTGTTAGCACTTTTTTGGAGGTAATTATCATTAGCAGGTCATTGTATTTTGGGAATAACAAAAACGTTAATCTTAATGATAGTATTTACCTTCACCAAACGTTTTTAAGTCTCACTCCCAGACTAGGCTAACAGGTTTGTTGCTACAGTGTCTAACACAAATATCTCTTGTGTTATACTGTTTACTTTCTCTTGTATTTTTAAACAGTTTGCATTTTTAATAACCCTGATTTATTGAAAGATACCTCCCAGTGCCACAGTCAGTATTCATTATTAATACTTCCTAGTCTAAGGCAGATAGAGTTGTGTAAATCTAAATATAGTGATTAGGACAGTCTGTTTTTACTATAGGTAATGTGCCAACCTAAAGCCAATGATGCTGCTCACATATATTCTCATTACAAAGAGACTGACCTTCCATAATTCTCTGGAACCTCAATAATATGGATTTCTCTTATGGAAACATGGGCTTCCCTGGTGGCTCAGACAGTAAAGAATCTGCCTGCAATGAGGGAGACCCAAGCTAGATCCCTGGGTAGGGAAGGTCCTCTGGAGAAGGAAATGGCAACCCACTCTAGTATTCTCGCCTGGAGAATTCCATGGACAGAGGAACCTGAGAGGCTACAGCCACGGGGTCACCAAGAGTCAGACACGACTGAGCAACTAACACTAACGCTACGGAAACACACCGTGGTGCTGGGATGCAATCAAGCTGCTCCAGAGAATGCCCTGGCAGTCCAGGGTTAGGACTCGGTGCTGTCAGTGAGGGGCCTGGGTTCATCCCTCCCCAGTTGGGGAATAAGCCGCTTGGCGTGGCCTAAAAATAAGTAAGTAAATCAAGCTGCTCTATTTCCATGGCATGTTTTTCCAAGCATTTCTCACGGATTTGGAGAAAGTGGGCAAACATGTATCCATCTCGAGATAACTGAGTTTTACAGAAAAGTCATGTAGTTAGGTGTACACCAGCAGCCTGGCCCTTTACAGCTCCTCCCGCTTCACAGGTGAACCAGCCAAACCAAAGGCAAACCCAGAGATCCCAGCCTCTATTCCCAACAGTGCAGGACTCACACAAGCCGATCCCCACCCCACGTCCTTCTCTATTTGTTCAGTGACGTAGCCCAATAACCTATTTCCTCCTCCTTGTTTGCTGTTGATTTGCGCCTCGGCACCTTGTTTTACCTGATCATCTGCTTTGTAATTTATCCTTCCATGAAAAGCTTGTGCCTTCTTTTCAGGCTCAGCATCTCTCCTATTTTCTGCATGACTACTTTTTTTTGGCTGCTCTGCAAATCTTGTGAGATCTCATTTCCCCTACCAGGGACTGAACCCAGGCCAAGGAAGTAAAAGCATGGAATTTTAACTGCTAGGCCCCCAGGGAACTTCTCCTCATGGCTATTTTGACAACTCTACAAGGCCTGGTGAGCCACATTCTGGGCACCCAAGAATGGTCCCTTCCTTTTTCTTAGCCCATCCAGTGGAGGACAAGGAAGAAGCCTAGAAGAAAGGTATTAGATCCACAATAGTTTCCACGGGGAATGTCTGCTCCAAAAGAAACAGCAGTGCATAATGCAAATAGTTTATTTTATGATTCCCTGGAGGAGGGAATGGCTACCCACTCCAGTATTCTTGCCTGGAAAATTCCACGGACAGATGGATACAGTCTATGGGGTCACAAAGAGTCAGGCAGAACCGAACGACTAATACTTTCACTTTCACTTTTTCAAACATGTTGGAGTGGATATAAAATTCATGCAGTAAGGTGTATAAGTTATGTCATTCAAATCTGACAAATGTTTATACATGTATACACTTGTGTAGCTCCTGTCCAGACTGTAATCAAGAATGTTCCCTTGTGTCTCTTTTCAGCCAACCCCCCTTAAACCTGTTTTACTGACTTCTATCACCAAAAATTTCTCCTTAAGGAATTCCCTGGAAGTCCAGTGGTTAGGACCCCACACTGTTCCCTCTGTAGGCCCGGGTCTGATCCCCAGTTGGGGAACTAAGATCCCATAAGCTGCATGGTGTGGCCAAAAAGATTTTTAAAAATTCTCCTTAAAAGCTAATTTCTTATAACTCATTCACTCAGTCATTTCTGTGCTTATTGCACAAAGTAAAGTGTCATGATTACAATTGTGTCTCAACCACATTAAGTCTAGCTTTTTAAGTATCATAATAAGTAGTATTAAAGTAAAAAATTATTTGCTTAACCCCAGCAAAATCAAAATTAAGAACTACACACAGCCTTTCCCTAACTTCTTGTTCCATAAGGACTGCACTTTGGGATGATACGAATGGGTGAAGTGCTTGGAGCCAGCTGTGTTTCAGAATCTAGAAACCTTGGGATTCGGGAAAACATTCCAAGGAGCACACACTGTATGTTTAATAATGTCCTCAGCGGGAGCTGAGGTAGTGCCATAAAAATATTCATATTACTGAGGAGAAATATATGAATACTTACATCATGTTGGGAAAACAAAGACTATAGACAGATGTGACAATTTATTTGTCACCAAACAAATTCTGACCCCACCAAAGTGACAGAATCCTCCCAGATGTGAAAAAACATTTCAGGCTCTACAATTATGGATAAGAGTTAGTGAACTTGTACGTAATATATTAAAAAACTTCTCTGCTTAAATCAAGATTTGCTCTTATGTTGCATCCTCCATCAAGCCTTCTAGGTAACATACGTTGAAGAAATAATTACTTCAGGGAGTATTGCTCTGTTTGCCAGATGAGATGCTACTGGATTCATGAATAAAGCTGATTAGATCTTCTAATTTACTCAGTCAAATTTTGTGCTTTTTAGCAGACTGGAGACAGTGATGGGCTCCAAAGTGAATTTCCAAAGACCTTTGGAGACAAGCAAGGAGAAACATATGAACGGCACCCAAGAACTCTGAGTTCACTGTCTTTTTCACCATTTGTGAGAGTTGTTGAATGAAAACGTATTTCCTAGTATAGAGGAAGCAGGTCAGCAGTGAGGGACGAGAGGCTTTGTGCAGGGTGCAATGGTTACCCTCAGAAGCTTCTCACACTAGCAGCCTATCTCTCCCATCGAACTAAGTCAGCCCTGCACACATGACCTCTGCCTGGTAACACGGACATATGCAAGAGATCTCACGCTTGAAGGTGCCTGCTCCAGAGCTATACTGGGCTTCCCTAGTAGCTCAGACAGTAAAGCATCTGCCTGCAATGCAGGAGACCCAGGTTCAATCCTTGGTTCGGGAAGATCCCCTGGAGAAGGAAATGGCAACCCATTCCCGTCTTCTTGCCTGGAGAATTCCATGGACAGAGGAGCCTGGCAGGCTATCGTCCATGGGGTCGCAAAGAGTTGGACACAACTAAGTGACTAACACTGCTTGAAGGTGCCTGCTCCAGAGCTATATTGGGCTTCCCTAGTAGCTCAGACAGTAAAGCATCTGCCTGCAATGCAGGAGACCCAGGTTCAATCCTTGGTTCGGGAAGATCCCCTGGAGAAGGAAATGGCAACCCACTCCCGTCTTCTTGCCTGGAGAATTCCATGGACAGAGGAGCCTGGCAGGCTATAGTCCATGGGGTCGCAAAGAGTTGGACACAACTAAGTGATTAACACACACACACGCATGCGTGCACGCACACACACAGCTATATTACACAATTCCATCTAATCTGATTTAGGTGATACAATGGTAATGTTGATGAAAATAATCAATAAACAATCTATGAGAACAAAAAAGAATTTCATCTGAGCCAAGCTGAAGACTATAGCCCAGAGACAGATTTGAGAGGCACTTGAGTTGTGTTCTGCCAGACTACAAAATGGGGGAAGCTTATAAAAGGCAAAGCCCACAAAACTGATAAGTTGTTTGTCAACAGTTAGGATTGGAGCTGGCAAAAATTTAGTTTGCTTATTCAGCGAGGATTGGTTGGGGTTCAAAATGGTGACATAGTTACGGGGGAGGCGTTGAGACCATAAAGTTGCAGCTGCTAGCAGCCATTGTTTTGAGAAAGGCTGGTGGTGTCCTTGAGTCTGATTTCAGTTCTGAAAACTCAGGTTCTCAGTATCGCAGGAGCGTGTCTGTAACCACATCCACAATGGCCATCAGACTTTGTTTTGAATGCCTGAGCCACATTTTGAGTTTTCAAATGCATTGTTTTCTTTCATGGTTATAGCATATGTGCAATGCACGTTTAACAGGCCACAAAATAGGCTGTTCTAGGCAGCATAAGGTTTAAATTAAATCACGTTTAAGGCAAAATGCCTTTCTCATACCTCAGTGTGAACATTTCTCCCATCAGTAACAGAAAGGAAATATTTTTTAGAAGCTTTTCATTGTGTTTAGATCGATGTGGAAGCACGTCTGTTTAAATTTATTATAAAAGTCTTCAGAAAGGAAGTCAAATTATAATTGCCATTGCAGAAACAAAGTCTGCTGGGATTTTATATTTTGGAAAACCTAGAGAAGCAGGAAAAGAATTTTAAAATGTTCATTTTGAGTTAACATCTCAACATTTCAATTTATGAGGTCATAAATGCAATTAATGAAATAAAAGAAGTAATCATTTCTTTTGAACTACTACAATGCTTTGAGCTTGTATATTCTTTACATATTGCCTTTAAATTTTTTTATAAGGAAATGTTCAATTATACACAAAAGTAGAAGACATAGTATAATAAGCCCCCTTAAAGATAGGACTCAGTCTTAATCAATGGTGACATTTTGCTAATCTTGTTTCAACTACCACCATTTTTCTCCCTAGAACAATGTAAAGGAAATTCACGACATCATGATTATGTCATTTCATCTGTAAATACATGCCTAACAACCAACTTCTCTTTGAATTCACCCATGTGAAAAAATGCTTTATCTCCATATTATAAGGTAGACTCCTTGAGGACAAACAGTGTATCTTTTTCATTCCTGTTTCCCAATTAGCTCATCTCAGAAGAAACTTTTTAGATTTATTTAATTCCTTTTATTTTTGGCTGCACCGGGCCTTCAGTGCTGCTCTCAGGCTCTCTCTAGCGGCAGCGAGCCGGGCGTACTCTCTAGGGGCAGCGAGCAGGGCGTACTCTCTAGGGACAGTGTGCAGGCTTCTCACTGCGGAGGCTTCTCTTGTCGCAGAGCCCGGGCTCTCGAGCCTGCAGGCTTCAGTAGTTGTGAGGCATGTGGGATCTTCCCGGACCAGGGGTCGAACACATGTCCCCTGAACTGGCAGGTGGATTCCCAACTACTGGACCAACAAGAAAGTCCTCACCAGAAACCTTGATATACACACAAAATCAACTACACTCTGAGGAT
>SJYC01120044.1:0-16657 GCA_006408675.1 Madoqua kirkii
GGTCCTTTCCATTTTATAAGCTGACTTTCCTCCTGGAGACCTGGATAATTATATCAGGAGTGAAAGGGCAAGGGTGACTCCTGATATAATTAAGAGTGACTTAAGTATTTTTCCACCACCAGTGACTCTGTGAACACATTTATAAAATCCGGAACAAAGCAAACGTACTCGCCGACTGTAGCCTTAAGTCAGGCTACACATTGGAAGCACATATGGGGCTCCTGCCCCTTGTCTGGCTGCCTGCGAAAGTCTGGGGATGGAGGTGATTACAAACAGGGTCCCTATTCTACATGGTGGGATGCTGGCCTGATCCCAGGCAAGGTCTCAGCCTCCTGAATATCCTTTTCTAAAGTATGAAGTCTCTGTGCCCAGCTACATTTCTCCATCTTCCAGGAGAATAGACTCATCTCCTAAAGGCCTTTGTAAAATGTGTAAGAAAAGAGGAACTATGACATTGCTTTAGCATCCCAATTGTTTTAAGGTGATTTATTAAAAAATCACCCTCTCTTTGCTTAAGTATATGGGGATCAAAAGGTCATTTTTAGCTGTCCTCTAAATATGGTTTTCTTTTTTTTAACTGAAGTATAGTTGATTTACAGAGTGTTAGTTTCAGGTGTACAGCAAGGTGAGATAGTGAAGGACAGGGAAGCCTGGCATGCTGCGGTCCATGGGGTTGCAAAGAGTCAGGCACAACTTAGTGACTGATGGTATTAGATCCACAATAGTTTCCACGGGGAATGTCTGCTCCAAAAGAAACAGCAGTGCATAATGCAAATAGTTTATTTTATGATTCCCTGGAGGAGGGAATGGCTACCCACTCCAGTATTCTTGCCTGGAAAATTCCACGGACAGATGGATACAGTCTATGGGGTCACAAAGAGTCAGGCAGAACCGAACGACTAATACTTTCACTTTCACTTTTTCAAACATGTTGGAGTGGATATAAAATTCATGCAGTAAGGTGTATAAGTTATGTCATTCAAATCTGACAAATGTTTATACATGTATACACTTGTGTAGCTCCTGTCCAGACTGTAATCAAGAATGTTCCCTTGTGTCTCTTTTCAGCCAACCCCCCTTAAACCTGTTTTACTGACTTCTATCACCAAAAATTTCTCCTTAAGGAATTCCCTGGAAGTCCAGTGGTTAGGACCCCACACTGTTCCCTCTGTAGGCCCGGGTCTGATCCCCAGTTGGGGAACTAAGATCCCATAAGCTGCATGGTGTGGCCAAAAAGATTTTTAAAAATTCTCCTTAAAAGCTAATTTCTTATAACTCATTCACTCAGTCATTTCTGTGCTTATTGCACAAAGTAAAGTGTCATGATTACAATTGTGTCTCAACCACATTAAGTCTAGCTTTTTAAGTATCATAATAAGTAGTATTAAAGTAAAAAATTATTTGCTTAACCCCAGCAAAATCAAAATTAAGAACTACACACAGCCTTTCCCTAACTTCTTGTTCCATAAGGACTGCACTTTGGGATGATACGAATGGGTGAAGTGCTTGGAGCCAGCTGTGTTTCAGAATCTAGAAACCTTGGGATTCGGGAAAACATTCCAAGGAGCACACACTGTATGTTTAATAATGTCCTCAGTGGGAGCTGAGGTAGTGCCATAAAAATATTCATATTACTGAGGAGAAATATATGAATACTTACATCATGTTGGGAAAACAAAGACTATAGACAGATGTGACAATTTATTTGTCACCAAACAAATTCTGACCCCACCAAAGTGACAGAATCCTCCCAGATGTGAAAAAACATTTCAGGCTCTACAATTATGGATAAGAGTTAGTGAACTTGTACGTAATATATTAAAAAACTTCTCTGCTTAAATCAAGATTTGCTCTTATGTTGCATCCTCCACCAAGCCTTCTAGGTAACATACATTGAAGAAATAATTACTTCAGGGAGTATCGCTCTGTTTGCCAGATGAGATGCTACTGGATTCATGAATAAAGCTGATTAGATCTTCTAATTTACTCAGTTAAATTTTGTGCTTTTTAGCAGATTGGAGACAGTGATGGGCTCCAAAGTGAATTTCCAAAGACCTTTGGAGACAAGCAAGGAGAAACATATGAATGGCACCCAAGAATTCTGAGTTCACTATCTTTTTCACCATTTGTGAGAGTTGTTGAATGAAAATGTATTTCCTAGTATAAAGGAAGCAGGTCAGCAGTGGGGGACAAGAGGCTTTGTGCAGGGTGCAATGGTTACCCTCAGAAGCTTCTCACACTAGCAGCCTGTCTCTCCCATCAAACTAAGTCAGCCCTGCATGCATGACCTCTGCCTGATAACATGGACATATGCAAGAGATCTCATGCTTGAAGGTGCCTGCTCCAGAGCTATATTGGGCTTCCCTAGTAGCTCAGACAGTAAAGCATCTGCCTGCAATGCAGGAGACCCAGGTTCAATCCTTGGTTCGGGAAGATCCCCTGGAGAAGGAAATGGCAACCCACTCCCGTCTTCTTGCCTGGAGAATTCCATGGACAGAGGAGCCTGGCAGGCTATAGTCCATGGGGTCGCAAAGAGTTGGACACAACTAAGTGATTAACACACACACACGCATGCGTGCACGCACACACACAGCTATATTACACAATTCCATCTAATCTGATTTAGGTGATACAATGGTAATGTTGATGAAAATAATCAATAAACAATCTATGAGAACAAAAAAGAATTTCATCTGAGCCAAGCTGAAGACTATAGCCCAGAGACAGATTTGAGAGGCACTTGAGTTGTGTTCTGCCAGACTACAAAATGGGGGAAGCTTATAAAAGGCAAAGCCCACAAAACTGATAAGTTGTTTGTCAACAGTTAGGATTGGAGCTGGCAAAAATTTAGTTTGCTTATTCAGCGAGGATTGGTTGGGGTTCAAAATGGTGACATAGTTACGGGGGAGGCGTTGAGACCATAAAGTTGCAGCTGCTAGCAGCCATTGTTTTGAGAAAGGCTGGTGGTGTCCTTGAGTCTGATTTCAGTTCTGAAAACTCAGGTTCTCAGTATCGCAGGAGCGTGTCTGTAACCACATCCACAATGGCCATCAGACTTTGTTTTGAATGCCTGAGCCACATTTTGAGTTTTCAAATGCATTGTTTTCTTTCATGGTTATAGCATATGTGCAATGCACGTTTAACAGGCCACAAAATAGGCTGTTCTAGGCAGCATAAGGTTTAAATTAAATCACGTTTAAGGCAAAATGCCTTTCTCATACCTCAGTGTGAACATTTCTTCCATCAGTAACAAAAAGGAAATTTTTTTAAAAGCTTTTCATTGTGTTTAGATCGATGTGGAAGCACGTCTGTTTAAATTTATTATAAAAGTCTTCAGAAAGGAAGTCAAATTATAATTGCCATTGCAGAAACAAAGACTGCTGGGATTTTATATTTTGGAAAACCTAGAGAAGCAGGAAAAGAATTTTAAAATGTTCATTTTGAGTTAACATCTCAACATTTCAATTTATGAGGTCATAAATGCAATTAATGAAATAAAAGAAGTGATCATTTCTTTTGAACTACTACAATGCTTTGAGCTTGTAATATTCTTTACATATTGCCTTTAAATTTTTTTATAAGGAAATGTTCAATTATACACAAAAGTAGAAGACATAGTATAATAAGCCCCCTTAAAGATAGGACTCAGTCTTAATCAATGGTGACATTTTGCTAATCTTGTTTCAACTACCACCATTTTTCTCCCTAGAACAATGTAAAGGAAATTCACGACATCATGATTATGTCATTTCATCTGTAAATACATGCCTAACAACCAACTTCTCTTTGAATTCACCCATGTGAAAAAATGCTTTATCTCCATATTATAAGGTAGACTCCTTGAGGACAAACAGTGTATCTTTTTCATTCCTGTTTCCCAATTAGCTCATCTCAGAAGAAACTTTTTAGGTTTATTTAATTCCTTTTATTTTTGGCTGCACCGGGCCTTCAGTGCTGCTCTCAGGCTCTCTCTAGCGGCAGCGAGCCGGGCGTACTCTCTAGGGGCAGCGAGCAGGGCGTACTCTCTACGGCAGCGAGCAGGGCGTACTCTCTAGGGGCAGTGTGCAGGCTTCTCACTGCGGAGGCTTCTCTTGTCGCAGAGCCCGGGCTCTCGAGCCTGCAGGCTTCAGTAGTTGTGAGGCATGTGGGATCTTCCCGGACCAGGGGTCGAACACGTCCCCTGAACTGGCAGGTGGATTCCCAACTACTGGACCAACAAGAAAGACCTCACCAGAAACCTTGATATACACACAAAATCAACTACACTCTGAGGATTGCCATGGCCTCAGACAGTGGTTCTTAAACTTGAGCACGTATTCAAATCAACAGAAGGACCTGGCAAAACACAGATTGCTGGTCTCCAACTATGGAGTTTAGGGTGGGGCTTGACTATCTCCACGTCTAACAAGTTCCCAGGTGATGATATGACCATCCAGAATCACGCTTTGAGAACTCTTTCATTAGACAAAGAAGACGTCAATAGTCTAAACCTGCCCACTAATTATTCAAACATTAATCATATGTGAGGACTTAGGAGGAATACAGGGAGAAATGATTTTTAATAACTCCCACTTTCATGAAGCTTATATTGGATAAGAAGTACTTTAAAAAGAAATACATGCACGAGAACTATTAAGAAACACAGGAGCTGAAGTCTCACATCAGAAGATTCTTACGTAATTGGTATAGTGACAGCAATGCATTTTTTGTTTTTAAGCTCAAAGGTAATTCCAATGTGTATTTACATACTATTACACCAGGGCTCGTGCTTCTCCAGTGAGTCAGTAGTGCAAAAAAAAAAAAAAAAACCCACCTGCAATGCAGGAGATGCAGGTTTGATTCCTGGTCGGGAAGATCCCCAGGAGGAGGGCATGGCAACCCAGTACTCTTGCCTGAAGAATCGCATGGGCAGAGGATCCTGGCGAGCTATGGTCCATAGGGTCACAAGGAGTCAGACACGACTGAAGAGACTGAACACGCATGCACGTTCGCACGCACACCAGGACTCACCGAAGAGATCAGAGTCTGAGTTATGAAAGAGATTTTATAGTTTAAGTGGGGAGAGCCTTCCTATTTTCCAGGCTGGGTATGGGGGTGCCATTAGTTCCAGATGCTCTTTCTGGTCTTTCCAAGACAGTGAACTGCTCATAAAAACACTCAAAAGTATTCAGAGTGTATGCAGCATAATTTGTTTCTCTCTTCTACTTATTAGTGATACCCTTGGGCAAGTAAACCTGTAACTCCTTTTGCAAAATGGGGATAATGATTATACCTACATCGTAGGTTAAGACAATTAAGTCATTTTAATATAAACACAAGGAGACTCAGAACCATGCTTAGCAGATAATAAGTGTTCAGTGAATAATTATTTATTGAGCATCTGCATGACTGGCAGAGAGCCTGAGTGAGAATGCTTCACTTATATCTGTATTCCTTTAACTTTACAAAGCCGTTGCTTATTTTTCATCACATTTACTCCTTTCAAGGGCCTTTGATACAGGAAGGGGGAGTTTAATTTGGTCCACCTGACAGGAGAAAGAAATTTAGTGATTTTTCAAGAGTGTGACAGATAGAATCATATTTTCAAACCTCCCAATGAATACTCTTTCTTTTGCTATAAGCAAACAAAAACAAACAAAAAAAAATGAACTGAGGAATTTGCTCAACTCCTCTGCAGATATACCTTCCCATATACACATACATGTTCACAGGGATAGCGACCATCTTCTATCATTCCCAGATGATCTATAAATGGGATGTCTAATCTATCAATAATCTATATTCTACTTGGAGTTGTATTTCTCATTCAGCTGTATTTCCAGTCAAGGACTGTCAGCTCCTAACTCCATTTTCTGAAGAGAATTCTACATTTCAGAGAGGTCCTTTCATTCTCTCAAGAAAATTCAGAAAGGGGAAAACATAAAACAAGCTTGAGTAAGAAAGTCCTCTTCTGCAACACACCCATGCATACCGAAAGTTAATATAGCAACTAACATGTTCCTTTCATGTCACAGGTACTTGGAGATAGGTTACATAACGAAAGCATAGGAAAAAGACAGATGTAATTGGAAAACATGAGTAATCATTAACAGAGACATAAAATCTAAAACCTTCCAAACTTTCTCTGATGGTTTCTATTAACAAGGACCACCCCAAAAGACACAACCCCTGTAATACAGTGGTTGTTACTCTGTAATACACTGTAATACAGTGGTTGCTATTCTGCAACCAGTGGGGAATTTTCTGTATAACTGCAAACAAATATGTGGAGACTCATTCCAACACTTTAAACAGAACAATCCTCTTAAGCTTTGAAAAACACTGTGCTCTTTTGAATTTACCTTTTTAGCCTCTATCCAACATTCTTGCTTGAACTGAGCTATTTCATCTGTAAGTGATGCTATTTTGATACAGTAATAGTTAAAGTGAGACACTAAGATGTCTCAGTTCAAAGTTAAAAGGCTAAGTGCGATCACATACCACATCCCTAGGTCTCCAGAAATAATTCAAGCATGCAAACAAATTTCAAGTATAGAATTATTTTTGAATGAATTTAAAGGGCCAGTATCTAATACAATAGGTTAGTGGCACACAAAATCAAAGCAGTAATATTATCATTATTAATACAGTAATAAAATTTTAATATTAATACAATAGTAAGTATTAACACAGTAGTAAAATAGCAACTTTAGATCTGGCATCCTTAATTTTACCTAATGGGAATTGTGAGCTATCCTAAAGAAACAAGTATAAAATTAAAATAATATGACAATATTTCTGTGCACTTTAACAGTAACTGTTAGTCCAAACAACAGAAAACCTTATTTGAGGTGATTTATTCAAGCACAGGTTTATCTCACAGAATAAGAAATATGGAATAAGAATCAAGGTGGAATGTGGCTCAGTAATACTATTGGGGATCCAGGTGCTTTGATCCTGCCAATATACTTATAGGCCTTCATTCTCTTGCTTTTCATCCTATGGGCCAATAATGGGGGCTAGGACTTCAAACATTTCTGGTAAGAAGTGGGATGTGAACAAAAGGTACATGCCAATCGAGTCTTTCTTAAAAAGCCTTTCCTTCTTTTAAAAAAGGCTTTTCCAAAGTTCCATCTAACAGCTTCCTTATATGTGGAAGACTCCAAAAGGGTCCTCTTAGACCAGCAGTGTCCAGCTGAAATATAAGGTAAGCCACAACTGGAGTTGTACATGCAGTTTTAAATTTTATGATAGCCATGTTAAAGAAGTGAAAAGAAAGAGATGAAATTAATTTAAATAATATATTTCACTTAGTCCAAAACATCCAAGATACTATTTTGACATGTGATCAATATTTTTAAAATTGAGATATTTTACCTTTTTTTTTTGCACTGTTCTGGAATTCAGTGTGTACCTTAATTTAGAGTTGCCATATTCCAAATGCTCAACAGCCATATACCACTCTACTGGGAGGAAGCCTCAAACCATTCCCCAAAGTGACTAAGGAGAAGTGAATTGGAATGGACTAGCAAAACAGCACTGTCTGCCTCTTTGACATTAACGGATATTTCATTTACTAAGGAATGAGCTGATCTCAATTTAACCAAAAGAAATCCCATCCATGATAAGCTCTCTGCAACCCTGCATGTTGGGATGATTCTACTATAGGACGGACTATCTTTCAAAGACAAAATAATTTTACCTCTACTAATGAAGCATTTATAATGACACATAATTTTTACATTTTCTGTTTTCAGCTTGAAGCATCTTGACAGTTTCTGGCAAGCAGGGTTATCTGAGGTCATGCTTATTTTTTAAACACTTTTGTTTATTTCTTTTTGGCTGTGCTGGGTTTTGCTGTGTGCAGTTTTTAAATTTTATGATAGCCATGTTAAAGAAGTGAAAAGAAAGAGATGAAATTAATTTAAATAATATATTTCACTTAGTCCAAAACATCCAAGATACTATTTTGACATGTGATCAATATTTTTAAAATTGAGATATTTTACCTTTTTTTTTTGCACTGTTCTGGAATTCAGTGTGTACCTTAATTTAGAGTTGCCATATTCCAAATGCTCAACAGCCATATACCACTGTACTGGGAGGAAGCCTCAAACCATTCCCCAAAGTGACTAAGGAGAAGTGAATTGGAATGGACCAGCAAAACAGCACTGTCTGCCTCTTTGACATTAACGGATATTTCATTTACTAAGGAATGAGCTGATCTCAATTTAACCAAAAGAAATCCCATCCATGATAAGCTCTCTGCAACCCTTCATGTTGGGATGATTCTACTATAGGACGGACTATCTTTCAAAGACAAAATGATTTTACCTCTACTAATGAAGCATTTATAATGACACATAATTTTTACATTTTCTGTTTTCAGCTTGAAGCATCTTGACAGTTTCTGGCAAGCAGGGTTATCTGAGGTCATGCTTATTTTTAAAAGACTTTTGTTTATTTCTTTTTGGCTGTGCTGGGTTTTGCTGTGTGCAGGCTTTCTCTAGTTGCAGAGCGGGAGCTACTCTGTTGCAGGGCACAGGCTTCTCACTGTGGTCTCTCCTCTTGAGGAACACAGGCCCTAAGCACTGGGGCTTTAGTAATTGCAGCAGGCAGGCTGAGTAGTTGTGGTTCGCAGGCTCTAGGGAACAGGCTCAGTGGCTGTGGCACTTGGGCTTAGTTGCTCCAAGACATGTGAAATCTTCCCAGAGCAGGGACAGAACCCGTGTCCCCTACATTGGCAGGTGGGTTCCTTCCTACCCACTGCACCCGCCAGGGAAGTCCCATGTTTTAGTCTCTCTGTTCCAGCAGTGGTTACTATAGCAGCCATAGTTATCATTTATCCTCTAACTACTAGGAAATGGCAACGCACTCCAATATTCTTGTCTGCATCCCATGGACAGACAAGCCTGGCGGGCTACAGTCCAGGGGGTTGCAAAGAGTCAGACATGACTGAGCCCCTAAGCACACACTGTTTCCCCAACATGCCCCACCCTTGGATGCTCTGATAGGCACGGCTGCTCCAAATGTTACAGAATCGCCAGAGTTTAGGAGGCGAGAATCCACTTTTCTCTACTTCTGCTCAATCTTCTCTAATCTATATTTCCATCACTCACGTTCTCATTCCATCTGCCTTGCCTCCTTCACCCTTTACATCTTAAAAATTTTTATTACTACACTTACTTCAAAATCATGCAAACTCCATTACAGTAAAGCTTTTTCACATTTTCTGAAATAAGGATGAAGAACTATCCTCCAAAATCACAACCATGGGTGAATCATACATATATTAAGGTGGGGTCGCGCTACTTTCACCATGTCCATTTAGGGTGCCAGCGCTTTTTTCTGAGAGAGAATATTAGAATATCTATTTATGGGGATGGTGATGACAGTAAATTCCCTGCGGGTCAAAAGGTGTGTCAGCCCATGGTTGATTCACGTGAATGTATGGCAAAACCCACTACAATATTGTAAAGTGATTAGCCTCCAATTACAATGAATTAATTAATTTACAAAAAAAAAGTTGTGTCAGTAACCATGGAGAGCAGCAAAGAATCTGGAGGAAGAGCAACTCGAAGGCAGACAAAAATTACTCAAAAACATAAAGTTGTTCCTCAAGGGCAGAGGCTTCACATTTCCCAGGCCCGCTTTCTTCCGCGTCTCCATTCTGCTGGCTGGCATCCTGCCCTTCGCCCTTCGAATCTCTGCTTTCCTCTCCCTGCCTCCACAGGCAGTCCAGCAGCGGCCACACGCCCAGCCTTCGTCGCTTCCCGCGTTCGGGTCCCGGTACCCGCCGACGGGTCCCACCCCGCCCCATCCGCGGCCTCGCCCGCGCCTGCGCAGAGCCTCTTCTCGCGCGAAGGCGCGGCCATCTCCCCCCACCCCAGCGCCCGCGGCCGGGATGGGAGGTCTACCCAGCTCTTTCCGTGGGGCGGCAGCTGTCCTCTGCGTGTCCGGACGCCTCCCACCCTACACGCCTGCGGCCTCACTCCTGGCGACCGGGCCCATAAGGGCACCCGCCAGGCCCCGAAACAGTTACCTCAGGCTACAGAGGAAGGTCCTTGGAGGCTGGGACGCGGGCGCGCCGGGGGCGAAGCCCCGCCCCTTGGGGGGGGGCTGGCTTCCTGCCTCCGCATTGGCCCGCGCGCCCGTCAGTCTCACCCCCTTCGTGGGGCCGCGGCGGCGGTGCTCCGCGGTCCGTCTCCTCACTGCGCGGGTGTACTGGCCGCCTCGGCTCGAGTCCAGCAGAGCCGGCTGATCGGAGCCTGAGCTGGCGCCGGCTCCCTCCGGGAAGCCTCGGGAAGGGGAGGGCCGCACTCGGCCCGAGCTGAGCAGCGTCTGGGTGGCCTGCGGGGCCGCGGCCTCTCCGCCGGCAGCACCACCTGTCGCGGGGCGAGAAGCGGGGTAAGGGTTTCGCGCGGCCGCGGGCCCCCGGGGCCGGGAGTTCCGGGATGCGAGCGGGCTCCGGCCTCCTCACCCCGGCGGGCGGAGCCGCGCGTTCGGCCCGCGAGGACCCGCTGGGCGGATGGGAGGGCGGGGTGGAGGGAAAGGAGCTCGCCGAGCCCGGGCTGAGAGCTCGGGGAGCGGCGACACCCTCTCTGACCGTGGGCACCTCTTCCCCTGCGCACGGTTTAGGAACGCGACTTAACCGAGCGAGATTCGCTGGTCCAGGGCGCCCCCCTTCCCCCGGAGAAAGGCCCGGTGGCCTCCGTAGCGCGAGCATCTTTTCTGCCTTTTATTCCTGCTCCCCTTACAGACTGATTTTGTGGCTCGGTATCCCTTTGTCAAATTGTTCTCATTTTCTGCAGGGATGGATTAATGGCAGGAGTTAGACACTGTGTGTGTATGTTTGGATCGTTTACTCGCTTTAAAGGAAGTTTGTCGCAGGCTAGAAAGTTCTGAGATTGGAACGATTCTGGCCATGTGAAATGACATCTGTGAACTAGCATTGACAGGTGTTTCTTTGGCGCAGGTGGTATTCCATTTTTGCTTGTGTGATGTTACACAGTGAGGTCCTGGATTTGACTTTCTTGGTTCCGAAGATAATTCTAGAAAATTTCCTTTGCCATTTGGTGAGAAGAAGCTTAATCCAAACAACGAATCTCGACAGAAGTGCTTCCTTACAGAACACGTTCTCTCATATCTCTTTATCTTCTTAATGTTTATGGCAATCACTTCAAAACAGTTGATAGCACCGTAATTTTAGTGTGCAATCGATAACAATGGAAGCACGTATTAATGGGGCACCCCACTCCAGTGCTCTTGCCTGGAAAATCCCATGGACAGAGGAGCCTGGTAGGCTGCGGTCCATGGGGGTAGCTAAGAGTCGGACTTGACTGAGCGGCTTCACTTTCACTTTTCACTTTCATGCACTGGAGAAGCAAATGGCAACCCACTCCAGTGTTCTTGCCTGCAGAATCCCAAGGACTGGGAGCCTGGTGGGCTTCTGTCTCTGGAGTCGCACAGAGTCTGACACGCCTGAAGCGACTTAGCAGCAGCAGCAGCAGAGACTGGAGTGGTGTTTCCTGCGAGAATTATCTCAAAATAATGCCCTGAGGTGGTTATTCTTCAGTATCTCCAGTTAAAGGAAGGGAAGCTGGTGGCTCAGTGTAAAGAAGCTACCTGCCGATGCAAGACCGCAGGAGACACAGGTGCCATCTCTGGGTCCAGAAGATTCCCTGGAAGAGGAAATGGTAACCCACTCCAGTATTCCTTCTTGGAGAATCCCATGGACAGAGGAGCCTGATGGACTCCTGTCCATGGGGTCACAAAGAGTCAGACGAGACTGAACATGCATGCATTACAAAAGAAGATTAGGAAGGATAAGTAATGTGCCCAAGATCACGGGTTTTAAGTGGCAAAGCGTGGATTCAGGCAGTCCTTAACTTAATAGCTTCAGCCTCCTCTTAACCTTGTATGCTCCTTAAACATTGTTCATGTTGTAAATCTAGTTGCAGTGTTGTGCTCCTAAGTTTTGATCTTTAGTTGCTAAACTTTCTGGATATTAAATAAGAAACAGTTGTTTCCTTACCCCTCTTCATATACACACACACTGTAGTGGTTACACAAATGCTAGGTAAATATATATTGTGTAACTACTATAACAGTTAAGTTACGTTATATTACATGGTTTGCAGAAGTAAAGGGAAAGAAGTTTAGCAATTTTCTTCTAGTAGTGGACCTTTAAATAGTCAACTTTGAGCACTGCTTATGGGAGCAATAAAGACTTGAAAGTTAAGCATAGAGGGAAGAAATGCTGATATATCTTTACCATATGTTA
The DNA here is from genome assembly GCA_006408675.1 of Madoqua kirkii. Classification (NCBI taxonomy): domain Eukaryota; kingdom Metazoa; phylum Chordata; class Mammalia; order Artiodactyla; family Bovidae; genus Madoqua; species Madoqua kirkii. The sequence goes on from SJYC01120044.1 coordinate 12,263, forward strand.
GAGAAAATGTTGGGCTATGCTTTTGTAGAAGTCTTGCATTTTTTCGAGAATTAAAACTTCTTCCTCAATGGTAGTGGTTTAGTTGATAAGTCGTGTTTGACTCTTGCAACCCTATGGGTTGTGGCCTGCCAGGCTCCTTGGTCCTTGGGATTTCCCAAGCAAGAATACTGGAGTGGGTTGCCGTTTCCTTCTCCAGGACATCTTCCCAACCCAGGGATTGAATATGGGTATCCTACATTGCAGGTGTATTCTATACCACCTGAGCCACCAAGGAAGCCCAACAGATATTCTTGTTCAATGCTGCTGCTGCTGCTGCTGCTACTGCTAAGTTCCTTCAGTCGTGTCCGACTCTGTGCAACCCCATGGACTGCAGCCTACCAGGCTCCTCTGCCCATGGAATTTTCCAGGCAAGAGTACTGGAGTGGGTTGCCATTGCCTTCTCTGATTCTTGCTCAATAGTTACTCCTAAAAAAGAATTGCTTACAGGTTTCACTCTTGTAAGGTGTTTATGTATAATGTTTTTATCTTTCAATATATTTGTTATGAAACACTTTAAAATTCATAAAGGAAATACCCATTTACCACTTCAGAATATCTTTTGTAAATTAACTCTTACTATGAAGCTGTTTGTGCATAAATTGAATTTAATTTCATATAAAAAGTAAGCTATTTTAAACTGCATTACATTTTATATTAAACTAAAATAATCTGTTTTGGTGAATTTCAGGCCAACTCAACAACCATATTTTAAAATATTGCTGTAGGGAGGTGGGAGGGGGCTTCAGCATGGGGAGATCGTGTGCACCTGTGGCTGATTCATGTCAATGTATGGCAAAACCAATACAGTACTGTAAAATAGAATAAAATATTAAATTAAAAAAATAAAAATAAAATAAAATATTGCTGTTGCTAAGTCACTTCAGTCGTGTTCAACTCTGTGTGACCCCATAGACAGCAGCCTACCAGGCTCCCCCATCCCTGGGATTCTCCAGGCAAGAACACTGGAGTGGGTTGCCATTTCCTTCTCCAATGCATAAAAGTGAAAAGTGAAAGAGAAGTTACTCAGTCGTGTCTGACTCTTAGAGACCCATGGACCGAAGCCTATCAGGCTCCTCTCTCCATGGATTTTCCAGGCAGGAGTACTGGAGTGGGGTGCTTCCTTAGTTTATTACTACTACTAACAATACTTAAATAAATAACAGAGAGCACTTAGAGGGCACTGTGATAAGCATCTTACATGGATTATGTAATTTTAATCTTAAAATGGCCCTACTTAATAGGTCCTGTTGTTTATCATCCCTATTTGACGGATAAGATAACTGCTACTCCAGATTGAGACCTAACTGTGACCTAGTCTGGATCATGGAGCTAGTAGTGTCTCAGGGGCAAAGCTAGAATTTAAGTCCCGTTTTTTGATCGTAGAGTTTACTTTCGACCACTCTGCCAGATTACATGGATGTGGATCTTGTTGAATGAACCAAGTGAAGTAGTCAAGCTCTTTGTGATGATGATAAAGCTCTAAGGGGTTGATGCTACCGCTGCTGTTTAGTCGATCAGTCATGAAGCTGACTCTGCAACAGTACGCACTATAGCCTGCCAGGCTCCTCTGTCCATGGAATTCTCCAGGCAAGGATACTGGAGTGGGTTGCCATTCCCTTCTCCAGGGGATCTTCCTGACCCAGGGATCGAACTTGGGTCTCCTGCACTGCAGTCAGATTCTTTATAGTCTGAGCCACTTGGGAAGCCTTCAGGACTTGATACTATATTTAAATATCATCATAACTGTACACAGCTGCCTAATAGGTTCCCTTCCCTTCCCTATTTTGTTGGTGAGAAAAGTGAGACCTTCAGGTTAGAGGTTCCCAGACTTTTGGACTTCATCAGCAAGTTAAAAAAAAAAAGACGTGTGTGTGTAGGTGGGCAATTAGGATCAGGTGTAAGATCCTCAACTTTTAATTCGTCGATGTTATGGACCTTTTTTAGAACTACTACAATCTACCATCCCCATCCTTTAAAAAAAGTTGGTTTTTTTTTTTTTAACCACCAAAAAGGGAGGAAGATAATTACAATGTGAAAACAGACAATAAATTTAGTGTCATGAAAAACTATATTATCCTAGTTTTTCTCATTTGGTTATAGGTCAGTGAAAAATGTGTTCCAGACTGATGCCAATTCAGAGTCCATTTGGGAATGCTTGGGTGACACAGTGATTCCAGATTGGTAATTAGCCGAGTCCAGATTCTGACTGCTGAGCTTATGCTCACTGCACCTGGTCATGAGGAGGAGAGAGGGTGTGCCAATTGTGTCCACCTCTTTGCGGCCGAATGGGCTGTACCCGCCCAGGATCCTCTGTCCATGAAATTTTCCCGACAAGAATTCTGGAGCAGGTTGCCATTTCCTACTTACGGGGATCTTCCTGACCCGGCTCTCCAGCCTTGTTAAGCGAATTCTTGACCACTGCACCATGACTTCTCTCCAACTGAGGTCTCCATTTCATGAACTGCTTTCTACCCTGAGCTGGGGAGAGGAATCTTTAGCAGTCAGTGACTTAGCAGTTTCAGTCCCAGTTGGGTTTAGAAATACCACCCAGAGTGTGAACTCACTGCCCACCCCTCACCTGTCCCCTGCAAGGCAAGGTGGATAACACACCAGAGGAAGAAAACACAGGCATACCTCAACTTCCAGGAAACTCTTGAGTACTAAGCAGCTTGATTTTTCATATTTATTCAAAATGGGAAGTCCCACCTTCTTTTGTTTCCTGTTTTTACTTAATTCATTTTTACAATTCTTTCATCCTATCTTATAATATGAGGAGTTGCCCTTTTTATCTTGTTGCCTCCAGCTGGTATTAAGCCTACTGTCTGTCTCTCTGTCTCCTTAGTTCTTGGTTCTATTTTTGGCAGAAATGGGATTTTCTCCTTAAATTGTTTTTTGACTGATGCCTACTTGTTTTAAAGACATTATTAAAGTTACTTTTATTTTTTGTTTTACTCTCTATCACTTAGTAATAAAGTAATAATTTGAGTGCTATGACACCATTCTATAAGTCTTTAATACCTTCTGCATCTGTTCTCTCATTTGATCATTACAGTTATCTATGAGGTAGATTTGACAGGTAGTCTTTATTTTACAGAATAAATTCAGTATTTGATGGAAGCAAATTTATAGCCAGAAACTGCAGATAGAAGACTTTATGTCGGAATGTTGATCTTCAGTCCTGAAAGGGAAACTTCTGTTTCTTCCTGCTCGCAGGCGCAGCTCTTTTGGCCACCAAGTGTGTTTTTTCCCTACACCCAGTTCTCCCCTTCTAGGCAGACACGCCTGGGTGTGCTTCAGCTGAATTCTAACACTCTCTATCTGGAGATAGCTTCCAAGCCCACAAGTTAAGGACTCCAGAAAGACTTCCCTCACTTCAGATGCCAATCAAAAGTCCCAGGTTTTGACCCGTATTTCTGACCTGGGCTTCCCACACCCCCCTCCTCAGGTTAGATAGCTTGCTCTCCTGGCTCACAGAACTCAGGAGACACTTACTGGCAATTACTGGTGTATTATAAAGGGATACATCACAGGAACAGATGGATGGAAAAGATGCATAGGTCTGGGGATTGTGGCTGGATTCAGGAGGGCATGGTGCGTCTTTGTCCTCTGGGCTTGTCAGCCCCCCACACCTAGATGTGTTCACCAGCCTGAATGCTCATCACCTATCCTTGTTCAAAAGCCTTTATGGATCTTCATCTCTATCGGTCCCACCCCTTTTCCCTAGGGACCTGGAGTGGTACTGCAAAGTCCACTCTAAAAATTACTTGATCTTTCTGGTGATCAGGTCTGTTCTGAGGTTACGCAGTGGGCTCATCCTAAGTGAGTTTGGTAGCATAAACTCAGGTATGGTCAAAAGGGCCTCCCTATGAATAGCAAAAGATACTTCTGTCACTCAAAATTTCAGTGGCTTTTAGGAGCTCTGGGCCAAGAACTGGGGACCAAGACCAAATATATTTTATTATACTTGTGGTATGACAAAATGTTGCTTTTTTTTTTTTTAGATAGTCTTTGATTTTAAATTAAAAAGTTCTTCAAACTCTATTTTAGATTTGCCTACATCACCACTAGACTACAATACTAATCCAGTCTTTTGGTACCAAAGTTTAATTGTGATAAATAATGCTTTCTCTCCTGGAAGACCCATTGAAACATGATAAGCACTACAGTTTCAATTTCTGTCTTTTCAAAATTTATTTTGAAATAATTTGAAAGACTTGGTTGTATACATTATATTTCATTATACTTCATTAATTCTTCACTGTGTATTTTTAGAACAGGAATACCTCTAAATATGGTTATCGAACTCAGAAAGTTTTCAATTATACAATACTTATAAAGTTATAGTAGATTTTCCAG
>SJYC01120046.1:0-27619 GCA_006408675.1 Madoqua kirkii
CATGAACATTTTTGAAGAAAACTCGTCAGTTATTTTATATATGTCTCTCGTGATTTTTAAAATTACCACTATTGAAATATATTTGACATAAAACACTGAAAGTTTAAGAGGTACAACATATTAATCTGATACATTTATATATTGTAATTATTGCCATTGTTCTGATAAGTAGAACCTCTGCATGTTACATAATTATAATTTCTTTTCACTGATTGGAATAATTAAGCTCTAGTCTCCTTGCAAGTTTGATTGTAATACAGTATTGTTGCCTGTGTTCACCAGGCATTAGATCTCTAGGACTTCGCTCTTACGACTCTTGTTGGAAGAGTCCGACGTTTGTACCTTTAAACAACATCTGCCCTGTCCCTTACCCTCATTCCCATCTCTCATGATTCTTGATCATTTAGATTGCTTGTTTCTGCAGCCATATTTAGATACCACATTTATATAAAATATCCAGAATAGGCAACTCAATACAGAGGGCAGATTGGTGGTTGCAGGCACTGGGATAGTGGGGAACACTGCTTAATGGGTGTGGTGTTTCCTTCTGGGATGATAAAAATGTTTAGGAACTAGATAGAGGTGGTTGTGCAACATTATGGATTTTCTAAATCCCTCTGAATTGTTCATTTTATGTGACGTGAATTTCTGCTCCATAAAAGTTAAAATCCTAATGTAGATGATTTTGCTGCACCCCCATAAACAGCCTGGATTTCTCCGCAAATAGAAATTCCATTAAAAGCTGTTGCATGGAGGTTTCCCTGGTGGCTCAGTGATAAAGAATCTGTCTGCCAATGCAAGAGACACAGGTTTGATCCCTGGTCTGGGAAGATCCCACATGCTGCAGGGCAGCTCAGCCCATATGCCACAGCTATCGAGCCTGTGCTGTAGAGCCCAGGAGCCAAAAGTACTGAAGCCCGAACCCTCTAGAGCCTGTGCTTTGCAACAGGAGAAACTGCCGCAGAGAGAAAGAAGCCTGTGCACTCACCTGGAGGGCAGCCCCTGCCCACCGTGGCCAGAGAAAAGCCTGCGCAGCGGTGAAGACCCACACAGCCGAAGAAACAGAATCATGTTAAAAAGCTGTTGTATGATAATTAAGATGGTTTGTGATGATTAAAGACATGAGCATTGTAAATTGGTTTTTAGTGGAAGAATTGATACACAGAAGAATCTATTCTATATTCTCATCAGTAAATATTTAAGATTTAATGTATTATGTAGTTTTCCATTTTGAAAAATTCCCATAATGTTTGTGATGAATGTGAAAGGACCAAAACATGTTTTCTAGCCAGTTTGCATCATTTTAAAATAGTAATAGGTTTTCTAAAAACAAAAAACATTTTAGTACATTGATTATAAATATTGACTTTATTAGTACCTTAAAATTTGAAGTCTAGATTAAGAATTGGATAGTTTCTCTTCCTCTGAATGTATGTATTCCAGGCTCTTTTCTATTATTTACTTTTCTACTTTCAACCTAAACTCTCTCACATCTGTTTACATTGAACTCCAGTTCAGCTCAGTCACTCAGTCGTGTCCGACTCTCTGCGACCCCATGAATCACAGCACACCAGGCCTCCCCGTCAATCACCAACTCCCTGACCTCACCCAAACTCATGTCCTGACGTCAAGTCAGTGATGCCATCCAGCCACCTCATCCTCCGTCATCCCCTTCTCCTCCTGCCCTCAGTCTTTCTCAGCATCAGGGTTTTTTTCAGTGAGTCAACTTTTCACATGACGTGGCCAAAGTATTGGAGCTTCAGCATCAGTCCTTCCAATGAACACCCAGGACTGATCTCATTTAGAATGGACTTGTTGGATCTCCTTGCAGTCCAAGGGACTCTCAAGAGTCTTCTCCAACACCACAGTTCAAAAGCATCAATTCTTCAGCGCTCAGATTTCTTCACATCCATACATGACCAATGCAAAAACCATAGCCTTGATTAAACGGACCTTTGTTGGAAAAGTAATATCTCTGCTTTTGAATATTTGTCTAGGTTGGTCATAACTTTCCTTCCAAGGAGTAAGTGTCTTTTAATTTCATGGCTGCAGTCACCATCTGCAGTGATTTTGAAGCCCCCAGAAATAAAGTCTGACGCTGTTTCCACTGTTTCCCCATCTATTTCCCATGAAATGATGGGACCAGATGCCATGATCTTCGTTTTCTGAATGTTGAGCTTTAAGCTGACTTTTTTCACTTTCACTTTCATCAAGAGGCTTTTTAGTTTCTCTTCACTTTCTGCCATAAGGGTGGTGTCATCTGCATATCTGAGGTGATTTCCTCCTGCAGTCTTGATTCCAGCTGCTTGTGCTTCTTCCAGCCCAGTGTTTCTCATGATGTACTCTGCATAGAAGTTAAATAAGCAGGGTGACAATATACAGTCTTGACATACTCCTTTCCCTATTTGGAACCAGTCTGTTGTTCCATGTCCAGTTCTAACTGTTGCTTCCTGATCTCCATTATAGGTTTCTCAGGAGGCAGGTCAGGTGGTCTGGTATTCCCATCTCTTTCAAAATTTTCCACAGTTTATTGTGATTCACACAGTCAAAGGCTTTGGCATAGTCAATAAAGCAGAAATAGATGTTTTTCTGGAATTATCTTGCTTTTCCCATGATCCAATGGATGTTGACAATTTGATCTCTGGTTCCTCTGCCTTTTCTAAAACCAGCTTGAACATCAGGAAGTTCACGGTTCATGTATTGCTGAAGCCTGGCTTGGAGCATTTTGAGTATTACTGTACTAGCATGTGAGATGAGTGCAATTGTGCAGTAGTTTGAGCATTCTTTGGCATTGTCTTTCTTTGGGATTGGAATGAAAACTGACTTTTTCCAGTCCTGTGGCCACTGCTGAGTTTTCCAAATTTGCTGGCATATTGAGTGCAGCACCTTTCAGAATCTGAAATAGCTCAACTGGAATGCCATCACCTCCACTAGCTTTGTTCGTAGTGATGCTTTCTAAGGCCCACTTGACTTCACATTCCAGGATATCTGGCTCTAGATGAGTGATGACACCATCGTGATTACCATACCTTTTCTGTCCTTTATCGAGCCCATCTTTGCATGAAATGTTCCCTTGGTATCTCTAATTTTCTTGAAGAGATCTCTAGTCTTTTCCACTCTATTGTTTTCCTCTATTTCTTTGCATTGATCGCTGAAGAAGGCTTTCTTATCTCTCTTTGCTATTCTTTGGAACTCTGCATTCAGATGCTTTTATCTTTCCTTTTCTCCTTTGCTTTTTGCTTCTCTTCTTTTCACAGCTATTTGTAAGGCCTCCTCAGATAGCCATTTTGCTTTTTTGCATTTCTTTTCCATGGGGATGGTCTTGATCTCTGAACTTACTTCCATGTAAACATTTGCTGTTTAGATGTTTCATACCCTGTCACATTTGTGTGAATTACAGAAAGGGTAAATATTTGGCTCACTGTAGTAGGTAATATGTCATCAAAGAATTTCAACTCTGGCAGAAAAAATAAACCTTTGCCTTCACACTGTTGCTTACTCTTTTATAATCCCTTCTATCTATAGAAACATAAATGTATTTTGAAAAACTTTTTCATTTGTGGAAAGTGAAACTTTCTAAATCTGCTTTTGAAAACTTGTCCCTGATATACGTACAGTTCTATAATAGGTTTCTCATTATCTTTATTTGCTTTTTTTTTCCCAGGTGATAAGAAAGATGCTGTCCAGGTTTAAAATAGCTGCCACTCCTTGTACTCTGGCATGCCGCCGTTTGCACACAAAAGAGAAAGGCAAGCCACTTATGCTGAACCCAAGAACCAACAAGGTCAGTAACACTATCATACGTTTTCTCTCTTCCTGGTAAAGGTTTGATATATTTTAGACAGATATAGTATGAAAGATTTGTATTATGTGGCTTTATACTGAAACTATTCAGAAGTGGGTTGGGTTTTTTTTTTTTTTTTCCTACATGAGCTTTTCTCTTTTCAGGGTTGCTTTATACCTTCCAAATTTCACCCTCTCAATTTCTGCCATCTAGAAAGTGTTGACTTTATTTCCTAGTTCTAGCTTAGAAAAAAAAATCCAAGAATAACAGATTGGTCAAGCCTCTTGGCCAGATTTAGTATATTTTGATTGACTTCATTTAGTCATTTTGTTGCTTTTATAAATAAATGAATAAATGTTCTATGATTTCCTAACCCCGATGGATCATTCATTCTCACTGCACTTGGAGGGAAAGAAATAGAAGAGGCCTTTTGTTTTCCTCTACTGTGCTTACCTTCACGATGAAGGGTCTAGTTAAGGGATTTTTATCAATATTGGGTCTGAAGGAAGATAACTCAGGATCAGCTAAAGGGGGTGCACTTCTGCTGTGTAAATCAGGAGGGTATTGTATCCACGCGAGGAAGACAGGTTTGGTAAAACAAGTGGCGATAGAAGACAGAAAAGAGTAGAAGGGCAGGTGAGAGGAAGGTGGTTTCTGCGTTCAGGGCATCTGTTTTAGACTGTATCACGTTCACTTACTAACACCAGGCCAGCAAATTTAAGAATTTTATCAACTTTTATCATAAATGTGCAATACGTAAAATTATTTCTTTAATAATCATTTTGATTTCTCCTGCACATTATAAATAAAATGGTTCCGAGTGTCCCTTAAATCTAGGGACAGATTTAAGGTAGGAGATAGGCAGTAAAACCTTGTGTGGCCAACTCATTTATCTTTAGCAATAGGATAAGCATTTTAAAATGAACTACATAGTTCATTTAAAACTACATAAAAACTCAGGGGTTTTAACCCCTTTACATTTCCCAGTCTTGGATAAAATCTTATAAGGAGGAACATGACACACACAGAATTTAGTGATTTGACTTTTTTTTTTCATGCTAAAGGTTCAGCAGTTTTATAAGTTCTTTTTCAAAGAACCAACTTTTGGTTTAATTTTTAATTTTTCAGTTATTTTTTCTGTTTTCTATTTATTTTCACTCTAATGTTTATTATCTCCTTCCTTTTTGCTTCAGGTGTAGTTTGTTCTCCCGCCACCCAGTTTCTTAAAGTGAAAGATTAAATAATTGATTTGAGATCATTCGCTTCTCTGCTACATCTACAGCTACAAATTTTCCTCTTACAATTATTTTCACTGTATCCTATAAGGTTTGGTGTGTGTGTTTTAATTCATCTTAGTTCAGTTCAGTTCAGTTGCTCAGTTGTGTCCGACTCTTTGCGACGCCGTGCATCGCAGCACGCCAGGCCTCCCTGTCCATCACCAACTCCTGGAGTTCACTCAGACTCGCGTCTATCGAGTCAGTGATGCCAACCAGACATTTCATTCTGTCGTCCCCTTCTCCTCCTGCCCCCAATCCTTCCCAGCATCAGAGTTTTTTCCAGTGAGTCAGCTTTTTGCATGAGGTGGCCAGAGTACTGGAGTTTCAGCTTTAGCATCATACCTTCCAAAGAAATCCCAGGGCTGATCTCCTTCAGAATGGACTAGTTGGATCTCCTTGCAGTCCAGGTATATTCTAACTTGCCTGTGCTTTCTTCTCTGCCCAGTTGGTTTTTTTAGGAGTGTGTTAAGATTCCCCAAATATCCATTTATTTTTAATTTCTAATCTTGTTACATTGTTATTGGAGATCATACTTTGGAAGACTTAAAGCCTTTTAAATTTATTGAGACTTGTTGTATGGCCTGACAAAGGGTCTGTCCTGGAGAACATTCCTGTATAGATGAAGAGAATGTGTATCCTGCTTCTGATGATGGAGCATCTGCTTTTTCTAGTTGGTTTATGGTGCTCTTCAAGTCTTCCTTTTCCTTGTTGTTTTCCTGTCTACTTGTCTCCTCCATTATTAAAACTGAGATACTGACATTTTCAGCTTGTTGGATTATCTTTCTCCCTGATTCTGTCAGTTTTGCGTCCTGTATTTTGGCCCTCTTTTGTTGTCTAACAAAGTATGTTTATATACTTAATGGAGTGTATCTTTTTAACTGGAGTGACCCTTTCAGCGAAAGGTCCTCCTCTAGTAATGTTTGTTTCAAAGTCTATCTTCTCTGTTACCAAGGTACCTCTTCCAGCTCTGCTTTGGTTACTGTTGGCATCCTGAATCTTTTTCCATTCTTTTACTTTACACCTATTTGTATCTTTGAATCAACATGTGTCTCTTATAGTCAGCATGTAATTGGATCATGTTGTTTTATCAGTTCTGCCATCCTGGTAATTTTAGAATTTCATCCATCTACACTAATATAGTGTCTAGTAGGGTATGATTTATATCTGCTATTTTGCTATTTGTTTTAAAAGTCTTATGTGGTTTCTGTTCCTCTTTGTCTTCTGTTATTCCCTTCACTTGTGTTAAATATTTTCCATTATACTATTTAAATTCCCTTGTCTTTTACTGCCTGTTTCTGAGTTATTTTCTCAGTGGTTTGCTCTGGGGACTACAGTATCATCTTTATCACAGTCTAGTTCAGTTTGATACTAGTTTAATTAAATAGTTCACCAGAATTTTGCTCCTGTAGAGGTCTGTCTCCTTTTGTGCTGCTTTTTCGTACAAATTATATTTTATACATTGCATGAGTGTCAACACAGGTTTATAGTTATTATCTTATGTAATTGTCTTTGATTAAGAGGAAGAAACCTACAAAAAAATATATTTATACTTTTTTTATATTATGTAGTCATCTTATCCATGTTCTTTATTTCTTTGCATGGATTTGAGTTACTGTCTAGTTTTTAGGCCTGAAGGATTCCCTTCAGTATTTCTTGTGAGACAGGTCTGTTAACAATGGATTTTCTGTTTTTATTTATCTGGGAATGTCTTAATTTCTTCATTTTTGAAAGATAGTTTTGTAGAATTGGGAAGTTCTTGGTTGACAGTTGATTTTTCCTTCAGCGCTGCCTCTGGCTTCCATGGTTTCTGATAAGAAATTAGCTGTTACTCTTTTTGAGAATCCCCTGTATGTGATGAGTCACTTCTCTTCGCTTTCAGATTTCTCCTTTTGTCTTTGGCTTTTGACAGTTTGAATAGGATGTGTCTGGAGTAGAGCTCTTTGTGTTTTCCTTGATTAAAGCTATTGGGCTGAATGTGTGGGTTAATGCTTCTCATAAAATTTGGAAGTTTCTGGCCATTAGTTTTTCAAGTATTCTTCCTTTTCTCTCCTCACCTCTGGTACTCCTGTTATGTGTATGTTGGCCCTCTTGATGGTGTCTTTCAGGTGTGTTCATATTTATTCTTATTTTTTCTTTCTCAGACTGGATTATCTCCATTGACCCATGTTTAATGATTTTTTTTCTTCCACCGCTCAAATCTGCTTGTTGAACCTCTTTAATGAAATTTTTATTTCAGTTGTATATCAATTCGAGAATTTGTTTGTTTGTTTTTTTAATAGCTTTTCTGCTTATCAATATTCTCTGGCTAGTGGGATGTTATTCTCATACTTTCCATTGTTTGTTAAACAGTGGTGATTTTTAGGTTTTTTTTGATATATTTAGAGTAACTTTTTTCTTTTTTTATTAGTTGAAGTATAATTGATTTATAGTGTTTCAGGTGTATAGCAAAGTAATTCATGTTATGCATACATATATACACTTTTTCAAACTTTTGCCTTGTAGTTCCCTGTGCTGTACAGTATGTCTTTATTGTTTATCTACTTTATATATAGTAGTGTGTTAATGCCAACTTATCCCTCCCCTAGAACAACTAATTAAAAATCTTTATCTAGTAAGTACAGTATTTGGACTTCCTCTGGGGCAATTTCAATTAACTGCCCTTTTTTTTATATACAAGTCAGACTTCGTGTGGTTTTTGTTTGTTTGCCTTTATGATTTTTAGTTGAAATAGTCATTCCTCCCAGGGTGTGTAGTGTTGCTATTGTCTATTTAGTATCATTTCTGAATTCTTTCTTGTTATATTTGCCTACTGAAATCTCTGCTTTGTTAACTTAGTAATCAGTGAATGATTAAGGAGAAACTAAATACCTGGAACCATTCTTCACCAAGGAGCTCTGTGTATCTGTGGGGGTGTGCCTTTAATTTTCTTTCTTGCATTCTCAGTTGTGTCTGACCCTCTGCGACCACATGGACTCTAGCCTTCCAGACTTCTCTGTCTGTGGGACTTTATTAAGGCAAGGAAAGGGTACCCCAGGGAGACACCTCCAGGGGATTTTCCCAACCCAGGGATGAAACCAGTGTCTCTTGCATCTCCTGCATTGGCAGACAGATTCTTTACCACTTGAGCAACCTGGGAAGAGTGAACGTGCCTTTATGCCGGAGACAAGCAGGTTCGATCCCTGGATTGGGAGGATCTCCTGGAGGAGGGCACAGCAACCCAGTCCAATATTCTAGCCTGGAGAATCCCATGGACAGAGGAGCCTGGCTGGCTACAGTCCGTGAGAGTCACAAAGAGCTGGATACCACTGAGGTGACTTAGCACAGCACAGAAGCAGTTTACAACTATGTGTCAGACTTGACTTCCCGTTTACACAGAGCCTCAAGGCTAGCCAGAGGTCTCTCAGGTCTTTCCTGGACATGCTTACAGCTACGCACATGACCCTCTAAGTTGTTAAGAATATGTCTCAGCTTTTAAAGTTCCCGTGAACTTTTCAGTTTTCCTTTTCAGTTTTTTGGTTAACCTATTGTTTGCCCCAGATGTTATCTACTGCCTTGGGGAGATGCTGTGTTAAATAATTACCTCTGATTGTTTACAACAAACTGTTTTGGGGACCGTGAGAGAAGGCTGTTCCCACTGCCTGAGCAAGTCAGGTCAAATAAAGACAGCCTTTATTTGGTTAGGGTCTTCGGGTCAAACAATGACAGTTACCTGGATACTGGGCTTTAGAAGAATCTCCGACCCTTCCTTCCTTTCTCTAGTGACAGCCAAGCTCTAATTTTCAAAGTGACTGCTTCACAGTGTTTGCTTATTCAAGGTTATTGTGGAACTGGGGAGGGGAGAATAGGAAGAAGGAAAGTTAAAATGCCGTGAAGCTTTCTGTTCTTACTGAAATTCAGCAGTTTTTCTTGAATAAATGCTCTCCGATTGCTGAAACCTTTGGTTAATTTCCAGACTTCTGAACTTTTGGCCAGGGTTCTTGTTGCTTTTACGGAGGAAAATATTTTTTTAGAAGTCACTGACATCTCTTCAATAACAAAAAATTTAACCCGTAGCTGAATACGAGAAATTGAAAAAGAGTTTATTACATAGGTTAATTTTTCTTAAGTATCATTTCTTCTTCCCTCCTCCCTCTGTTCAGCCTCATTCCTGTCTAGTCATGGTTGTTCTTAGTTTGGTTTGTAGTCTTTCACACTGCCTGTTGCTTTTCATTTTTACTGTGTGTGTGCATCTGTATATAATATGTAGTTTATGGGGATTTTCTAAACATAATAATAGGGAGTTTGTTTTGATTTTCAAGTTAACTTTTTTTCCTGTGTATCTGGCAGGTCTTTCCACTATATACTTAAAGGTATATGTTTAGCTGTATGGAAGTGTCATAGGTTTATAATTCTTCCATAATTGATGGACTTTTAGTTTGTAATAGATAAGAGGACTAGAAACAGTGCTACAGCTAATCTCTTCGTATGTACCTCTTTGTTTATAAATGTTTCCCTAGAATAACTAAGTAGAAGTAGAATTGCTATGTGTGCATTCAAGACAGGGAAGCAGTCTAAGTGTCCGTCCACAGATGAATGGATAAAGAAGATACACACACACACACACACACACACACACACAAGCAATGGAATAGCACACAGCCATTAGAAAAGACTGAAATTCTGCCATTTGCAACAGTATGGACTGACCTAGAGTATTATGCTTAGTGAAGTAAGTCAGACAAAGACAAATACTGTATGATATCACTTATATGTGAATCTAAAAAATAAAACAAGTAAATGGATATTAAAAAAACAGAAACAGACTCACAGATATTGAGGGCAAATTAGTGGTTACCAGTAAGGAGAGGCAAAGGGAGAGGCACAAAGTAGGGATAGAGAATTAAGAGATACAACTACTTTGTATAAAATAAATAAGCTACAAAGATATATTGTACAGCACAGGGAAATATAGTCATTGTTTTATAATAATTTTAAATAAAGTTTAAAGAAATTTAATCACTATGTTGTATACCGGAAACATATTGTAAGTCAATTATACTTCAGTTAAAAAAATAAAATATGTGCATTAAAAAAATTCTAAGAATACTTTAAAATTGGCTTTCAAAAAGCCTAGAACAATTTATATTCCTAGCAGTGGTATGAGAGTAATTCTTTTACTATATTCTCACCAGTACTAGATATGATCAGTCTTACAAATTTTTGAAAGTTGGGGCCAAAATGTTATCTGTCTGAACTTTTTATGTTTAAATTACATTAGGTAGGTTACATTACATTTGCTACCCCTGTAATATATCATTTTTAATTCTTTTATTTTTTTCCTTTTTAGGGGATGGCGTTCACATTACAGGAAAGACAAATGCTTGGTCTTCAAGGACTTCTACCTCCTAAAATAGAGACACAAGATATTCAAGCCTTACGGTTCCATAGAAACGTGAAAAAGTTGAATGGCCCTTTGGAAAAGTAAGAGTTGATGTTTAGTTTTTTTTTAATTGATGTTTTGATCAAAAAAATTGCTGTGCTAAGTCACCTGTCTCTTATACACATCTTACAAATTTTTGAAAGTTGGGGCCAAAATGTTATCTGTCTGAACTTTTTATGTTTAAATTACATTAGGTAGGTTACATTACATTTGCTACCCCTGTAATATATCATTTTTAATTCTTTTATTTTTTTCCTTTTTAGGGGATGGCGTTCACATTACAGGAAAGACAAATGCTTGGTCTTCAAGGACTTCTACCTCCTAAAATAGAGACACAAGATATTCAAGCCTTACGGTTCCATAGAAACGTGAAAAAGTTGAATGGCCCTTTGGAAAAGTAAGAGTTGATGTTTAGTTTTTTTTTAATTGATGTTTTGATCAAAAAAATTGAGAGTACTATTATGATGGCATGAGAAATAGTCTCATAATGAAACTTGTATTTTAGTTGGTTCATTTTCTAATGATTATATTTCCTTCACTTCAGTGAATAATTCCCTTATTTTCACTGTAGTAAAACTCAGCAGGAATCAGTTTTTTATAGTTAAAGTCACAGAGCTTTAAGGTTTGAATTGAATGGTAGAAGCAGAGACACCCATTCTGTTCAGCTTTTATTGACCACCTACTTTGTGTGCTGTTGCTAGCTACTGAGGATATAAAGTGAGTAATAGATACGGTGGCCATATAATATATCATCCAATCCGGGACAGTTTGGGGAGTGAACAAGAGGTAAGTGAAACTGTCCCAGGCAAACTGGAACGTATGGCCACCCTGGTAACTCGCGGCCTGCCTTCTGGGAGCTCATCCATAGAGAGTTCCGCGATGCCTGTCACTGCAGCTATACTGCAGTGTGCAGGATGGCGAGGAAGAGGGACGTGCAGAGCGCATTCTAAAAGCGTGAAGAGGGTGCCTCTGCAGCTGGGAAAGCACTTCCTGGAGGAAGTGATGCTTTAGTTGAATTTGAAACAGTATGTTACAGGGAGCAGGGAAAATGAGAAAGAAGGGCACGGTGTTTTGTGTAAAGGGATCAGTCTGACTATAGGACTGAAATATTCATTGGTTTGTAAAGTATAGGGGATTATTGGATATTGGTGACAAGTGAGACTGGTTTCTTTGACATTATGGGGCATAATGTCAAATGAGTGAGTGAGAGAGTGATGAGTGAGAGACTACACACATATACATACATACACACGTGTGTGCCGTGCTTAGTCACTCAGTCATGTCCAATTCTTTGTGTGACCCCATGGACTGTAGCCCATCAGGCTCCTCTGTTCATAGGATTATCTAGACAAGAATCCTGGAGTGGGTAGCCATTCCTTGTCCAGAGGAATCTTCCCAACCCCAGTCTCCTACATTGCTGGAATCTTTACTGTCCGGCGCATATATGTACGTATGTACATATGTACGTGTGTGTGTGTATAGTCTCTTACTCATCACAAAGGGGAAAGAAAGTCAAAAAGTGGTGTGAGGGTCACAGAGGGAGTAAAATTGGAAAATCTAAAATGTGTATATGTGTGGTGGGGGATGGGAATGACCGAAAAGGCCGCAGAGAGCGCGCCGCCT
This sequence comes from Madoqua kirkii, assembly GCA_006408675.1. Lineage (NCBI taxonomy): Eukaryota > Metazoa > Chordata > Mammalia > Artiodactyla > Bovidae > Madoqua > Madoqua kirkii. The sequence continues at coordinate 12,104 of SJYC01120046.1, forward strand.
CAGCTGCATTTGGAGAGCATGAGTGAAGAGCACTCTGCCTGAGCAGAGGGTGTTCCAGGCAGCAGGTGCCTCATCGTGTGCTGCACTGCCAAGGCGAGAGTTCTGGTGCGTTTGAGAAACTGAAGCAAATTCAGTACAAAGACGAGGCTGGAAAGTAGTCAGGGAAGTCTACTTAACTATTTTAAGAGCTTAAGGCTAATAAACTGGTGTTTGAAAGCCATTCAAGGAGAATAGAACTGATCAGAGGTATGTTTTTGAGAGAATAGATTGGAGCAGCGGAACAAAGTTGTGTGTATAGAGACTTGTTAGAAAGGGATGAAACTGTGTGAAAGGTATTTAGCATATAGTCTTTGTAGGACCTGTGGATTTATTAGGTTGGGGCGGGGGAGGGTGGGAGAGGAAGAATTCAGGAATGACTCCAGATGGATTCCCACTTGACCAGATGGTAGCAGGAGGAGGAACAAATGAGGGGGAAAAGTGAGTCTATTTTATATTTAATTCAAGGTGATAACTATTTTTCAGCCCAACATCTCCCTGTTTTCTAAACTTTATTCTTTAAAAGCTGTTATTTATAGGTTTATATGACTTAACCATTGCCTCCTTCATGCTGCTTCTGTGCACTGTAATAGAGTTAAAATGCTTCTAAGTTTCCTGGGTTATAAACTCCATGAGAACAGGGGCACTTCTTATATCTCTGGAGTTTACAATCGTGCCTGGCACATATTTAGTATTTAGTGAATATTTGAATGAATGCCACTTTATTTTGTTTTCTTGTTTACATGTCAGTCATCTTGAAGATTAGCTCCTTAAGGGTGAGGTGGTGGTTTAGTCGCTCAGTCGTGGCCGACTCTGCGATCCCTTAGACTGTAGCCCACCAGGCTCCTCTGTCCCTGGGATTCTCCAGGCAGGAATACTGGAGTGGGTTGCCATATCCTTCTCAAGAGGAATCTTCCCAACCCAGGGGTTGAACCCAGGTCTCCTGCATTGCAATCAGATTCTTTACCCGCTGAATTACAAGGGAAGCCCCTATGGGTGGGGGCCTCATGGTACTTTTTGCATTTCCAGTGCCTGGTTCAGAGCCTACTCACAGTAAAGGCTCAATAAATGTTAGCTGTTGCTTCTGATTCTTTTCATCATCATCATCTACCATTTAAGTGCAATTTTATTTTTTAGTCCTGGGTTATATAAGGATATAAGGATATATAGGGATATATAGGGTTTTGTTTTCCAGGGGGAGGGGATTCTCAATTGTACATGTTTAGATTTCATTTCAAAGGCTAAAATCTTTAATGCTGTCTGATGTAGACATTATTTACTGTGCTCAATTTCAGATACATCTATATAATGGGAATACAAGAAAGAAATGAGAAATTGTTCTACAGAATACTGCAAGATGATATTGAAACTCTAATGCCAATTGTATATACACCAACAGTTGGTCTTGCCTGCTCCCAGTATGGACACATCTTTAGAAGACCTAAGTAAGGCTTATTTTTAAAATATTTTTGCAAATTACTATTTTATAGGAAAAAAATCACAGCACAGATTACATTTCTATTTTCTGTGTTGCAGTCTTATCCAAACACAGTTCCCTTCCTCACAAAAACTTAATTTGGACAGAAAGGGATTCATAAAAATCTAATGTGTCATATTCTTTATTTTGTGGAAATAGCATCATTCATCCCTAATCTTCTTTAAGTTTTGATTGAATTGTGCATTTTTGAACTGAAAAAAAGTATTCTCCATTTTGGTAGCATATTCTGCAGAATAATCATAAAACTTTTTGACAGTGTGGCTAAGAGAGTAAATCTCGTTTTTTATCAGCTTTATTTCTATTGCTTGTTCATTTTTATGATCTTATACAAATTTTAATTTCACATAGTTCAAGTACCTCCAAATATTTTAAGTGGAAATGATGCTGGGGTGAGCATTGGCTCAAGCCTTTGAGTAAGTAAGTTACTTTATCCCTCTGAATCCATTTGTCATAAAATAAGGATTCCAATACCTTTCAAAGAGCTGCTGAGAAGGTCAGATGAGGAAACTGATGTGATGTTCTTTATAAACTTATAAGTGTCGTGTAAGTGCTATTTTTACTTAATTTGAGTTTCTTGTCTTATTCCTCTAATCTGTAGTCATTTCCCACCATCCTTGTATCTCACCAATGTCCTGCTTACATACTGACAGTAGTGTAGAAATCCAAACACCGCGTGACAGCATTTGTCCTCAGTGCCCTCTCATCTAGTCTAGTGGCTCTCAAACTTTAACATGCATATGGAAACATCTGTGGGACTTTCTTAAAGTGTTGATCCTTGCCAACTTTTCCTTTCCTTCCTATTCCCAAGATTCTGATGAAACAGAGAAAGGTCTGGAGGTCGGGATTGTAATGAACACTGTCGGTGATGGTGTTGCAGGTATTCCCCGTAAGACACTTTTGAGAACGCTGTCTGTTCTGTGCTATCAGTTAATGTGTCTAGACATTTCTGTGATATGGCCCACCTGTTCAGCTCTTTTATAGTTTCATTTTCACTTAGAGTAGTAGTATTTCTCAGTTCAGACTAAAAGATAAAGGGAAAACAAAAGGATCCTGATGCCCTACTCCCCTCCACCATACACATAGGTTCTGATTCCTTTAGTGTAGAGTTGGGCCCACGTAGTGCTGTTTCATTAAAGTTGCTTTGTTGTGCACCAGAGTTAAGAACTCACATGAAACATAAAGAGCTTTTAGATGAGTGCAGATACTGTGTTTCATTTATGCAGTGGCAGTGGGGTGTTTTTGTTTTTGTTTTTTACATAGGAGATGATTGGTAAGTCTTGGTTGGTTAACTCCAGGCCAGTTAAATCAGAATCTTTGGGGTAGAACCCTGGCATTTTTAAAAAGCTCATCAGATTATTCTACTGTACTAGGCAGCTATGGTTGAGAAACTGTTTAAACTGCTTTGAGCTAGGATAGTAATGCCAAAGTTAAGATGTCAATGAGAAGAATGGATAAACAAGGTCCTGTATCACCAAGGAAACTATGTTTAGTGTTCTATGATAAGCCATAATGAAAAAGAATATCAAAAAGAATATGTATATATATATATATATATATATAACTGAATCACTGATGTACTGCAGAAATTAACACAACATTATGAGTCAGCTATACTTCAATAAAACAAAAAAATTTTTTAAAGATGTCAATGAGAAAGTTAAATATAAAAACCTATTGGCCCTCATCGCTACTTGCCCTGTTGTCCAGAACCTATGTTTCTTTCTCTCTGTTCTTTTTCTTCTCTCATCCTTTTTTGAAACCTGGATTAATTAACTCAGTTGGATAATAATGTACTGTATTTAGAATAACTTTTTCCTAATGTTTCAAGGATTTATTTTTTTTTATTTGAAATTACTGTAGTTTTCTTCTCTCCCTTCCTGCTTCTTCAGATTTCAAACTTCCAGTGACTTTTAACAGTAGTTTACTTAGTGGTTTCATGTTCTGTTGCATTGATGGGATGTCTTTATATTGATTTTTGGAGGTGTTTTATGGAGGTATTTTACATTGAGTTTATTGGAGCAGGAGATATGGATACATTTCTTCTTGGGTAAAATGACTGCATCATTTAATAAGAATCTTTGTTGCAGCTACTGTGTGAACAGTGTAATTACAGCTTCAAGTAGCTGAAAATATTTGAAAATAAACCAGTGTCACTTAACTAAATCTGCTTGGAAACTATACTGTGGCTTGATGTTTTTATTAAAATATCTAAATATTCCAATTATGAACAAAAACTTAGGAAAAAAACCAAAAACTGTCATGAAATGCAAAGGTGTTTTTGTTCTGTTGCAGGGGATTATTTATTTCAATCTCAGACAGAGGTCATGTTAGATCAATTGTGGATAACTGGCCAGAAAATCATGTTAAGGTACTAATAGCACAACCTTCCTTTCACAATGTTTTTTCTTTCTATGTAAGTTACCTCTCAATTTCCAAGAACAGTTTTTTTCGTTGTTGCTGTTTTGCTTTATACTTACATACATGCAGATTTAGTGCTCTGAGAGAATCATGAGTGATGGTCTTTACAAAAGGGGCTGGTATAGAGTTTGCCGTGGGAAGGGAAGCAGTTGGAGTGAGTAGGGTGAGCCTGCTCACTTCAGTACCCCCGGGACCTCCTGCCTTCAGTCAATATTGTTCTAGGTAAAGAAAATACATTAAAATGCCCTAAAAACTTCTCTTCTGGTGGGTGATGAGGAGGATTCATTATGTCTTCTTATAAATCCAAGGTAGATTTAGATGCTTAATCAATCTGGCTATCGTTCACAAAACAGAAACTAAGGACTTACTTAAGATCTTTTGGTAGGCTTTCGTGTTTATTATAGGCAGTAATCTTGCTTGCCTTTGTTGCGTGTCTTCCTCACCAAAATAATCTTTGAATTATCATTTGTTCTAAGAGCCTAGAAAAATGTGGTCCGATCATTAAGTTCATAGTATCATCTTGAAACTTTGTAGGTATATTTTTTATTTTAGATTTTTTTCACCATTGCTGAGGTTTTTCTTGTTTGGCTTCAGTTGTTGTTTGGAGTAGCATGTGATTTCTAAACTCCAAATGGCAACCCAGTGTTATTGCCTGGAGAATCCCATGGATGGAGAAGCCTGGTGGGCTACAGTCCATAGAGTCGCAAAGAGTCAGACACAACTGAGCGACTTCACTTAGTTATTTTTCTCTTAGGATTAATCCTTATCAGAAGTTTGTTCCTCCCTCCCCTGTTTAGTCATTGTGAACATATTAAGTTGATCCTCTAGTCAGGGGTCTTCCCTGGTGACTCAGACGATAAAGAATCTGCCTGTAATGCAGGAGGTCCAGGTTCTTTCCCTGGAGAAGGACATGGCAAACCACTCCAGATTCCTGCCTGGAGAATTCCAAAGACAGAGGAGCCTGGTGGGCTATAGTCCACGGGGTCGCAAAGAGTCCAACACGACTGAGCGACTAACACTTAACACTGTCTAGTCAGAAGCATTCTACTCCTAAACCAAAGACAGGGAAATCAAATCTAGTTAATTCTCCTTTTTACATCTAGAAATCCTAGAATTTTAAGTATTCTTGGGTGGTTTATTTTGAAAGTTAGTTAAGAAACAATTTTATGTTTTAAAGTGAGAGTGAAAATATGTGAAGAAAATCTTTTTTAATTTCTTTTTTATTTTAATAGCTTTTCTGAGATATGATGCACAGACAATGCAATTCACCAGCTTAAAACGAAATTCAGTAATTTGTAGTATATTTGGAATTGTGCAGCCGTCAAGACTTTCGTCACAGCTCCCTCATCCCCACCCGCCAGAAAAGCCCTGTACCCATTAGTGGTCATTCCCTTCCCCAGCCCTAGACAACCACTAATGTACTTTCTTTCTCTGTAGATTTACGTATTCATGTGAATGGAATAATAGAATACGTGCTATTTTGTGATGAAGAGAGTCTTTTTTAAAAATGCTTTTGTTTAGTGCTCCATTTTGGACAACTTTTAATTGTTTTTCTTGTGTGTGATTAAGGCTGTCGTGGTGACTGATGGAGAGAGAATTCTAGGTCTTGGAGATCTGGGTGTCTATGGAATGGGAATTCCAGTAGGAAAACTTTGCTTGTATACAGCTTGTGCGGGAATACGGCCTGATAGATGTCTGCCTGTGTGTATTGACGTAGGAACTGATAATCCCGTGAGTAAAATTATTTTCCCTCTCTGATCCTTGTCCCACAGCTTTATTGCATCCCTCTTTTAAAGACAAGAGAAAATTCTGTGATTAGATGTTAGCCTTTGTCTTAAACTTCTTTAAATATCTATATGAATAACAATAGATTAATACTATTAAAAGTTTTTTTGAAGACGAGCAATATAGTTTTTATAATAATTTTTTTATACTCTACAGTTTCTGTTTTACAGAATATGTTTCCATTGATTATGTCACAAAAAACTTTCACATTTATGTTTGTTCTGTTATATAGGCCCTCTTAAAGGATCCATTTTATATGGGTTTATATCAGAAAAGAGATCGATCACAGCGTTATGATGACCTAATTGATGAGTTTATGAAGGCCATTACTGACAGGTATTTTTTCTAAAGTTTGAGTATATGAAAGAATCTTTAAAAAAAAAAAGAACCACTGTTTTGTTTTCCTTTATCTCTTACGAAGATAGAGGAGGTTAAACGTTTGAGAACTTTGGTTCTTTCCTGCCCAGCTCGATGTGCTGATATGCGGCGATGCTCTCTGCTCTGCCTTCCTCAGTTATTGGCGTCCTGAGCACTCTGAAATCTTGAAGTCTGCACTCACTGCTCCTAAGTAGTGCCTTCACTGTGCAGTTCCTTCAGCCCTCAGCATCCAGGCTCACTTCACCATTCCAGTGAAGTTCTTGTGCAGCTTTCGTATATTAAATTTTGGTCTTCTCTCTCCTCCTGTCTGCAGCATCTGACCAGGTTTTCCACCGCTACATCCTTGAAATTCTCTCTTCTCTTGAACTAAAAGACTGTCTTGACTTAGTCTTTCTATAACCGTATTTGTTTCCTTTGTCATCTCCACTGATTTTTGTCTTGTTCTCTTCTGTTAAATGCGGGTGAGTATATAGTTCTTTTCTCTTTTGAGTCATGTAGCCTGTGACCTTTATGCTGTGACTCTCAGCCCGTGAAAACCTATCTTTGTAGTCCCACCTTCCTCTGAGGCTTGCATTTCCAATAGCTGGAATCCAACCTCCAGAGGTTTTGTTGTTGTCTCCTTCCCTTTCTAAATTGCCTGAAAGTGAAGTTGCTCAGTCATGTCGACTCTTTGCAACCCCATGGACTGTAGCCTACCAGGCTCCTCTGTCCATGGGCTTTTCCAGGCAAGAGTACCGGAGTGGATTGCCATTTCCTTCTCCAGGGGATCTTCCCTACTCAGGGATCAAATCCAGGTCTCCCGCACTGCAGACAGACGCTTTACCTGTTGCCTATCTTCAATAAATCTAGCCTCTGTTAATGGTAGTAGCACCCACCCTCATCACCAAACCTTTGCTCTTGGTCTAATCTTTGACTCTTCCTTCTCTGTCAACCCCACATAGTGTCATTCAGTCCTCATATCCGGTTGGTACTACCCCGTACAAGCCTCAGAAATACATCTTTTCTGTTGCCACAGCCTCTTTGCAGATCCTCATGTCTCTTTTGGACTCTTCAGAATCTTGCTCCAGCTTCTCTCCTTTCCGTTTCCCCTCCACCTTACCACCAGATTAGTCTTTTAAAAACATACTGTTTGTTATGTCATTCTTTTGCTTAATTTCCTATTGCTCAATGGTAAAGTCCAAACTTTTTATGATCTAGCCCTGTGCCACCTTTTTTTTTCCCTGGCTGCCCCTGGTGGCATACAGGATATTAGTTCCCCGGCCAGGGCTCAGACCTGTCCCCCTTGCAGTGGAAACATGCAATCTTAAACACTGGACTGCCCGGGAAGCTTCCTTGCCCTACCTTTTAGATTACTGGTACATGGATGATCCCCAAAATTAACTCCTTTTCAGAGTCAAAGTTGTTGCCATATCTAAAACTAAACTTTTTATCATCTCAGACATTGCCACCTCTTCCCCTTCCCCTTTGTAGTCATCCAGGCTGCCTTGGCATTTCAACAGCTTTTCCCTCTTCCCAGGTGTGGTCCTCATCATCAAGTTCAGTTTGTTCATTCTGAGGTCTCATAACTGTCCCTTTCACTTCCTGTGGCTTCTGCTTCACCTCTTCTTGTCTTCATGCCTCAGTACCTTCCTGATTATTTTCCCTTCTTTCTCATCTCTCCGTGCATTTGATATGTGCTACGCCTCACTGGCAGCTTTATCCTTCCTCCAGGGAGTCTTAGATGAATTTTTCCCTTCTCAAGCCTTCAGTGATTCTACATCAGACACAGAAAAAGTCCCCTTCCCCAGTTTTGCTTTCAGAATTCTCCCTTATCTGGCTCCAACCTCGCTTAACCAACTTCTCCCTTATACCTTCATATAAACCTTGAAATATGTAGCCAGATTTGAATATTCAGGGACAGCAAAATAGACCTTGTATGTCTTCCTACCACTTTACTTTCTCTTGTTCTTTTGGGACCCAAATAAAGTTCCACCTCCTTTCACGCCTCCCCATACTTCACCTCACCAAGATGACTGATATCTTTTTGAAAGCCAGTGAACTCATACAGCAGTTTTTTTTAACTGCTTATTTAATATATACTTTACTGTGTTGCTGTTTAACTGTGAATTAATGAAAATTCACATATCAAATACATACTTTTTGAAACTCAGCCAGAAATCTCTTCCTTTTTAGGAAGTTATTTGTGCATATATGTGCTGGGCACCCTCCTGAAAGTGAAAAGTGAAAGTAACTCAGTCATATCCAACTCTTTGCAACTGTATGGACTACGCAGTCTTTCTTTGGCACTTGGAAATAGTTTGTACAGATTAGTATCCCTTTGGTCCATCATGGTGCTACATTTGTTTTAACCATCCCATAAATTTTTCTGAAAGAATAATAGATTTTTCTATATGTTGAGTCTAGTCTTTTCACACACTCTAAAAATTGTCATGTGGCCTTAAGTGAACTAACTTAGTATATTATTTTTAAAATGTTTAAAAGTGGTATTTCATCACAACCATAACAGGCTTTGCTGTTTTTTAGATATGGACAGAACACACTTATTCAGTTTGAAGACTTTGGAAATCATAATGCATTCAGGTTCTTGAGAAAATACCGAGAAAAATACTGTACCTTCAATGATGATATTCAAGGTAAAGCAAAAAACAAAACAAAACAAAACAAAAAGGTTTTTTCATCCCTCCTTAAAACCTTTTTTGTAGTGTGCCGCTTCTCACCGCACCATGCTTTACTTTTCTCGCAGGGACGGCTGCAGTTGCTCTGGCCGGTCTGCTTGCAGCACAGAGAGTCATTGGGAAGCCGGTCTCAGATCATAGAATCTTATTTCTTGGAGCAGGAGAGGTAAGTTTCTGTGAGCTTTCAAGATTGAAAACCAGCACTCTCCCTTAGACTGGAAAATGGGGAATAATGAACTTCAAGGGCATAAATTCAAGATCTCTGTTGTGAAATAGGTAATTTAAAATCTTTGGAAAGAATATCACAAAGAATCAAGTTTTGTGTGTTTCATCAGGGAAGAATAGACCCAGTATTTCTCATACCATTTAATTCTCATATATAAAGTAATTTATAATATTGCATCACACTCTAATCTTTGTTTTTGAAATTTTTGTTTTGTCGGACAGGCTGCTCTTGGAATTGCAAATCTGATAGTTATGGCTATGGTTGAAAATGGCCTCTCAGAAGAAGAGGCACGAAAGAAAATTTGGATGGTTGACAAGTTTGGTTTATTATTTAAGGTAAGGTATTCTAAAACTTGGAGAAGCAAAATTATGTTGTTATAGTGATATTTTTAGAGTTTTCTTTTCATATTCAAATCATAATGTCTATGTTGGCTCCAGAGGCATTCTTTCTTGCTTTGTTTTCTGACTCCTGACTCTTCTAAACCTAATGGCTTTTAATGGGAAGTCAAAAGTTCCTAATTAAATTGTTAGCAGGACATCTGATAATTTGAAAGAAATCCTTTAACTCTTTGGAGATCACAATCTCTTGTAGCAATCTAATAGAAATCTATGGACCTTTTCCCTAGAAAAGGCATGTATTCCTAAGGTGAAATGATGGATAATAGGTTTATCCCAGGTCAGCTTGGTATCCTTTGTTCCTGCCCAGCTTCCTATCATTGATCACCATTTCTAGTAGCTTAAGAAATGCCTTGTATCTTATACTGTGTAACACATCAAAGAATAGGTAAACTGTTTCATAGTTGAGCTTATGCAGTACACAATGCTGTTATATTTTTGTGGTGTTTATTGATATATATAAACTACTTGTCATTTACATCTTTGGAGCAAGCTTATATCATTTACTTTGCTCTAGTTCCTGAAATCTTTTCTTAATTAGTAACATATTCTGTTAGTACAAAAAATGAAATAAAAAATTGAAATAAAAAATATGAATGAAAAATCTTGAATGTTTAAATTTTAAATATTTTTTTAAGTGTTTAAAAAATGTACCATACATTGTGATTAACTTATTTAACCTTTTTTTTTTTTTTCAATCTCATTTGATCTTATCAAAAATTGTTTGAAATTTTACAAATGAGGGAAGAGGTTTGAAAAGGTCAGGTCCTTTTTCCAAGCTTGTAAGTCATGGAGGTGGGATTCCACCCAAGTAGCCTGACTGTGAATCCTATGTTGTTAGTCATTCAGCTGTGCCTCCTCCCAGAGCTGTAACTGCCATATTTACTTGTATGACAGATACAAGGATTACTGAGACCTTGTACCTGGAAGACCATTGGAGAGTGTGTATATTTTTGCTAGGACACATGAGTTTGCTGCTTCTGTTTGTGATGTTTGTTTTCATAAATGTTTTGATTCTTTATCGTGTTTGCAGTAATCAAGTCTAGGATGAATGTATGTGCATCTGCAAGTTCAGGGAATGTTTTTCCTTTAGCATGAGATTTAGGCTTTGTATCTCTTCTTGTGACCCAAAACACTGCCCTCTTTTTTGAGACTTTGAGAGTTTCCGACTGAAGCCTATATGGAAGAGATGTGATCTTCTTGGGAGCAAGCATGTAAAGCCATTGTTCTGAGAACTTGGATCTATTGAGGCTGTGTTTCAGTCTTTTAGTTAATTACCCAGCCAAGTGATGATGGAGTTTTGCTTTTCTGGGCCCCTGCTGGTCCTCTTCTGGGGCTTGTCTGGAACTCTGATGTAAAAAATCACCTTTGCTGGGGAGGTCTTCTCTTTTGCCGAAATAAGGATATGGATTTGTCATCCTGGTTGGTTTTTGCATTCAACATGTTTTTGTTGCTTTAAACTATTGAGAAATTCATCACTGTTCTAATGTGTCAGTGGTACATCTCCCACCCTTTTGACACTACTAAGAAGTTTATTTTTAATGGATTTTGACCTGGGATTTGGTGAGGAAACCATATTACTTCATTCAGCTATCTTAAAACCAGAATTCCCTTTTCCTCTTGTTTCTGAACTCTTGGTAGTATAAGTCCATAATGTCTATCTGAAATTCTGAAATCCCTGAGTTTTTCCTGAAATTCTTTTGGTAATAAATCTGACAGACCTGAAATTACATACTAACTTTAGTAGCAAGACCAACGATGATATTTCTAATTTTCACTTTTTGTACTTGATGTGACTATTCATAACTTCCATTCAGTTGTGGAGTGCCCACTGAGAGGGTGTTTGTGATAAATTACACACTCTAGTATTCTTGCCTGGAGAATCCATGGACAGAGGAGCTTGGTGGGCTACAGTCCATGGGATCGCAGAGTTAGACGCAACTGAACAAGTAGCACTTGTAATATATTATCATAAGACATTTCTGAAATATGTAATTCTAAGCTCCAAAATGCAGCTAGCCCACGTAAGGAATTCTATGCCTTTGTGCCCTGTTGGATTTAGGAAGACTTCACAGAGTAAATGAGTTTTTGAAAGTGATTAGAAATCTTTGATTATAATGGAATTTGATGCATGTTTTATATTTGGGTTTTGGGGCAATATGAAGAAAGAATTGGAAGATAATGAGTTGAAGAGAAATGTAAATGAAAAGGAAACATTATTCCTGTAGTAACAATATGTGACTTATAATGATGTCTTTTCAACTAGTCCTCAGTAAACATTTAGTAAAAAAATGTATTTTATCTAAAAATTCAGGGGCGGAAAGCTAAAGTAGAAAGTCATCAGGAACCGTTTGCTCACTCAGCTCCAGAGAGCCTACCTGATACTTTTGAAGAGGCAGTAAATATACTTAAGCCTTCCGCTATAATTGGTGAGTAAAGTTGTTGCCAAGTCATTCTGTTAGTTACCTGTACAATGCCAGGCCTGACTTGCATGCAGGATTACTAAAAGTGAAATGACATGTTTTCCTTAGCTTTCAGCACGCGTATTTCTGTGAGAGCTTTGTTTCTGAGCTGATCTTTGTTGGACTGTAGTCGCTTTACAGCGTTGCAGTGGCCTCTGCTGTACAGCAGAGTGAATCAGCTACATGTATGCCTATGTTCCCCCTCTTTTTGGATTTCCTTCCCAGTTAGGTCACTATAGATGTGATAGCTTTTTTTTTAAACTGAAGTATACTTGATGTGCAATATCGTATAAGTGACAACTGTACAGTATAGTGATTCACAAATTTTAAAGGTTATACTCCATTCATAGTTATTAAAAATGTTAGTTGTGTTCCCTGTGTTATATGTGCTAGCTTTTAGGTACAGTGTATACAGTTCTGTTAACAGATGTTGCTTGTACTTTTAACTTCTAGAAGCTGTGTGATTGCTCATGCTTTGCTTTTAGAGTTGGTATGACTGGTGGGCTCAAAACCTGAAAAAGACCAAGGTTATTTGACAGACTGTACCAAGAAAATCCTATGCAGAGTCAAAGATTTTCATTGACAACAAAGCTGAAAGCTTTTGGTATGTTTTAAGAGTCAGGCATTTAATAGCTGTCATCAGACTGTAACATGGCATTAACAGAAAATGTAGAGTCTTTAAAAGAGGGACCGTTTTGTTTCCTATACAGCTATAAGATTTGAAAGTATCATTTTTCTTATATTTTACCAATTTCTTGGAGAAACCCTATGGAATTTTAAATAGTAAACTGTTTTAAGTCACGAACAGATTTTATGGTTAGGAAAAGGATATCTGTATTAGGTTCTTTACTGATTGAAACTCACAGTTTTTTAGAGTGGGAAGTAATCTTTAAGATTGTGAGTGCACTTCTCTCAGAACTCAATTTTTTGTTGTTGTTTAGTCACTAAGTCATGTCCGATTCTTTTGTGACCCCTATAAGTCTATAGCTCCCCAGGCTCCTCTGTATAGGATTTCCCAGGCAAGAGTACTGGGGTGAGTTGACTCAATATAGAAACCTAAGAATCTGTCCATTGACTCCGGCCCTGGAGGATGAAGGAAATAAGAAAATAATGTTTCATTCTTTTAGAACTCATGGATTCCTAAAAATATGTCCACATACCTCATGTGACCACATGGGAAAACAGAGTATACATTCCTTTTTCACATGAGAAAAACAAGCACAGAGTTGTTAAGCAACTTGAGCAAGATTTTTTGAGTATTTCATATAGCCAGGAGTGACAGAGGAAGCACTAAATCTGGCCACCAGTATTTCTCTTTATTACATGTCGGTTTATGAAATGGAATTTAAAATGTGTTTGACTGTTGAATGTAAGTCTTTTCATTGGATGAACTATGTAAGCGTTCAGCTGAGGCATTCCTTGTCGCCCTCTATTTCTCTTTATTACATGTCAGTTTATGAAATGGAATTTAAAATGTGTTTGACTGTTGAATGTAAGTCTTTTCATTGGATGAACTATGTAAGCGTTCAGCTGAGGCATTCCTTGTCGCCCTCGTTCCCACTCTGGGCTGAGTGTTCTTCTTTCAGCCCTGCCTCTGTTCGCTGCGCCCTGAGCACCTGGGACCAGTTTTCTGGTTTTCTGTTTACTCTGTTGTTTTCTCTCTCAACTTGTAAGCTGCCTGCGTTATGCTCACTTTTATATCCCAGTGACCTACATACAGTGTCTGAGACATTGTCAGAGCTTACTAAAAGTTCATTAAACTGATCTCTATCAAGAAAGTGGATGACTACAGTAAAAAAAAGATCTTTTTTTCCCTTCTACACTCCTATTATTTTGTAATGAGTACCACAGAGTTTAACAAGTTAACATTTAGAGATTCAAGTTTTTCATTTAAAAAAGAATTTTAATTGTAGTCAAATATATATAACTTAAAATTTGCCATCATACCCATTTAAAAGTATACAGTGAGGTAGTGTTAAATGCATTCACATTGTACAGCCAGTTTGTGGAACTCTTCCCCTTTTAAAACTGAAGCTCTGTGCTTATTAAACAACAATTATGTGATGGAGGTAGTCTTTTTTTTTTTCCCCCCTGTTGCACCATGTAACATGCAGAATCTTAGTTCCCTGACCAGGGATCAAACCTGTGCCCCTTGCATTGGGAACATAGAATCCTAACCACTGGACTGTCAGGGAATTCCCTGGAGGTTGTCTTATATTCTCTTTTTTTTGCTCACAATTTACTATGTCTGGGGTAGATATAAATATTTAAGTAGAAATTTTAGTGTTTTTATTGTTTCTCTTTTCAGATGTAAGATTGGAATTATCTTAGTAATACAAAATCTTATCTTTGTAATGGGAATTTACCTGTGCTTTTGTTATGTTAAAGCTATTGTAGAAATGCTACTGATGGGAATGCTATATTTTACTTGTAATGAAGTTGTTCCCCACCCCACCCCCTCCCCTTTATTTATGATAGGAGTTGCAGGAGCTGGCCGACTTTTCACTCCTGGTGTAATCAAAGCAATGGCTGAAATCAATGAAAGGCCTATAATATTTGCATTAAGTAATCCTACGGCACAGGCAGAGTGCACAGCTGAAGAAGCATACACACTTACAGAGGTATTAATAACAATATGAAATGGTTACGTCTATTATTTTCCCTCTATTAAGGAGAGTTTAAATTTTAGTTCTTTTGAATTCTTTGCCACTGCCAATGGTTTATATTTCATTACAAGTATCAGCTTATATACCATTGGAACAGTTGGATTTTTCCCCTCCTGTTCCATAGAGATATAGTTGTAATCTCCACAATGTAATCCTTTTCCATATTATTCTTGCAAGTGACCTTTAAGAGTCTCTAGGAAGTGGGTTTTTTTCTTTTTAATTTGGTTACAATATTGTGTTAGTTTCAAGTATACAGCAAAGTGATTTGGGTTTGTTTGTTTTAGTTTTTTGTATTCTTTTCCATTATTTGCCCTACAGATGAACATAAACAATATATGGTGTCTCATGGCATAGTCAGTCTGCTCACTGACTTTTTTACTCATCAGCTGCTAGAAGGTGAATCAATATTCTGTTAGAGATCACACACTGCTCTTCCTTCTGTCTACTTATCAACAAACAACATATCTAAGCCATCACCAACCAGTCAACATACTTCCTTACTGTGAGCTAGTAGTGCCTGAAAAACGTTTACTTTCTGAAACTATATTTTCATATAATATAATTTTCCTCATTGTTCTTTAAGCATGTTTTATGTAATTTGGCATTTTCAAGTATATATGTGCAAAGGCACTACAGTAATATCTGACTCTTTGTTATCCTATGGACTGTAGCTCACCAGTCTCCTCTGTCCATGTCCTCTTCTCCAGGCAAGAAGGACTGGAGTGGATTGCCATGCCCCCCTTCAGGGGATCTTCCCAACCCAAGGACTGAACCCACATCTCTTGTATTCTTTGCATTGTCAGCGGGATTCTTTACCACTAGCACTACCTGGGAGTCACTTTAAAATATGTATTAGCATCTAAATGCAACTTTCTAGCCATGCTTGAATCTTCATAAATGACCTCATTTTAAATAAGTTTTCTTCACTATTTTGACAATTATGCATTCATGTTTTTTCCAGCTGCATTCCTGAACTG
>SJYC01120047.1:0-18690 GCA_006408675.1 Madoqua kirkii
TAGGAAGTGATTTTTAAAACCTTGCTTAACAGTGATATATAGCAGTAATAATTATTGAGTCATGCCCTTAAGAATAATTCATATGTCTTAATTTTTAGTGTTCTGTCTCTATTAAAAGTTGTTTTATTATGGAAAATTTGAAGTATATACAAAAGTAGAAAGAATGATATAATTTAAATCCCATGTACCAATGTTTTTGTTATTTAGTTGCTAAGTCATAACTAAATACTCTGTGACCCCATGGACTATAGACAACCAGGCTCCTCTGTCCATGAGATTTTCCAGGCAAGAATACTGGAATGGGTTCCCTTCTCCAGGGGATCTTCCCAACCTAGGGATTGAAGGTCTCCTGCATTGGAGGTGGATTCTTTAGCGGTGAATATTCTGCTTCAGAAGTGGTCAGCTTATTGCCAGTCTTGTTTCTTTGACATCCTGCTCACCTTAGATTAGGAAGCCAGCCTCAGGTGTATCATTTTATTATTAATATTACAGTATATCTCTCAAAAGTTAAGACTTCTTAAAAAAATAATCACAGCATCATTATCATACCTAAACTTTATTTTTTAATTTTGATTGTTTCTTTATTTTTGGTTGTGTTGGATCTTCATTGCAGCTCATGGGCTTTCTCTGGTTGAGGCAAATGGGGGCTACTTGCGGTGTGCGGGCTTCCCATTGCTGTGGCTTCAGGTGGAGCACAGGCAGGTGCATGGACTATCACACTTCACAGTTTTAACAGTTTTTGAATGTTTATTTGATGGTTTTGTATAGCTCTTGGTTCTCTACTAAAATTTTGTCTTGTCATTTATTTGATCCTTTTGTATAGCTCTTGGTTCTCTACTAAAATTTTGTCTTGTCATTTAATTTCTTGAATATATGAATTATAATTAAAGTAAGTATCTGATAGTAACAAATATCTCACTCTCTATCAATCCATTTCTATTATGTGTTTTGTTTTCTTCTTGGTTAGCCAGTTCTTATCTTCGTAAGCCGATTTTTGCTTTTCACTTCCTTGTTGAGTGCTAGGTAGTGCAAATAAAGAATTGTAGCAATAATTTGAGGCTCGAGGTGAAGTTAGCTTCCTCCACAGGGACTTTACCTATCCTTCTGGAGACTGTTTGTCTGGGGTGGTGGTGGTTGGTGGTTTAGTCACTAAGTCATGTCCAGTTCTTTGTGACCCCCTGGCTGTTGCCTACCAGGCTCCTCTGTCTATGGGATTCTCCAGGCAACAGTACTGAAGTGTAGCCATTTCCTTCTCCAGGAGACCTTCCTGACCCAGGGACTGAATGTGTTTCTCCTGTGTCTCCTGCTTGGCAGGCAGATACTTTACCACCAAGTCACCTGGGAAGCCCTCTTTTCTGGGGTAACTCCCCATAGTTCATCAGGATGTAGCCCGTGAGAGGCCTCATCTGTTTTCACAGTTAACCTTTTCTCTGGCGTATAAGTCAAAAACCCTGGAGTGTTTATTTGTACCCCACCCCCACCCCTAGTGGTCTCTAAACTACTTTTTTTCTATCATCATGGGACTCGTGACACTTTTGCTGTTCAGGCTCTCAGCCACAGATTTTCCTTTTGAAATCACTCACTTGGAGGAGAGCTTCAAATGCTGAATTCAAATGTCTTGTTCTCCTCTTTTTTTTGAATTTTAACCATCTCTACCTCCAAGCCCTCCCTATCTAGGTAGGACTCCTACTTCCTTGAAACATCTGTTTAATATATTTTATAGAGTTTTTCTCACTGTTACCAAAGGGAGAATTAGTGTGAAGCAACCTGGAAGACTATTCCCAAAGTAGAACTCTGTATCAGAACTTTCTGACCTTCATATTCATGCTCTTGATATATTTAGCATTATTTTTCTCATTGTTATAAACTTTATTTTGACACATATATTCTTTCAAAATTCCTTCTGAGTCTATATTGCCATTTTAGTTCAGTTCATTTGCTCAGTCGTGTCAGACTCTTTGCGACCCTATGGACTGTAGCATGCCAGGCTTCCCTGTCCATCACTAATTCTCAGAGTTTACCCAAACTTATGTCCATCAAGTCGGTGATGTCATCCAACTATCTTATCCTCTTATCGGTCTCCTTCTCCTCCTGCCTTCAGTCTTTCCCAGGATCAGGGTCTTTTCCAATGAGTCAGCTCTTTGCATCAGGTGGCCGAAGTATTGGAGTTTCAGCTTCAGCATCAGTCTTTCCGGTGAATATTCAGGTCTGATTTCCTTTAGGGTGGACTGGTTTGATCTCCTTGCAATCCAAGGGACTCTTAAGAGTCTTCTCCAACACCACAATTCAAAAGAATCAGTTCTTTGGCGCTCAGCTTTCTTTATAGTCCAACTCTCACATCCATACATGACTACTGGAAAAACCATAGCTTTGACTAGATGGACCTTTGTTGGAAAAGTAATGTCTCTGCTTTTTCTAGATTGGTCATAACTTTTCTTCCAAGGAGCAAGCGTCTTTTAATTTCATGGCTACAGTCACCATCTGCAGTGATTTTGGAGCCCCCCAAAATGAAGCCTGTCACTGTTTCCATTGTTCCCCCATTTATTTGCCATGAAGTGATGGGACCAGATGCCATGATCTTCGTTTTTTGAATGTTGAGTTTTAAGCCAGCTTTTATTCTCCTGTTTCACTTTAATCAAAACTAAAGGTTATCATCCCCCAAATTATCAATTAGTCTTATACAATGCCTATTTGATACGTATACTACATGTATTTTGGGCCTTGGCATTTCCAAAATATAAAACTCTTAAATTTTGGGGGCAATAGTAGTATATCAGTAGAAGACTGTTCAAACATTTAAGAATTTTATTTTTTAAGATGTACGCTGAATGAGTGACAACTCCCCAAGGAGACTGGTTTGATATAGTCTGTTCCGTTAGTTCTCAGTTGCAAATTTTTACATAATTTTTTCCTTAGTGTCACATAAAATAATGATATAAATATATATATATTTGTAGTTACTGTTTAAATTTTTAGTGTCCTTTTGTTTTGGTGGAGGGATGTTTTGGTGTTACTCTAACTCCCTCTACTGATGAGTGAGAAAAATTCTTTAAAAAAACGTTTTTGATATTTTATTGGTCAGTTGCTCCTAGAACAAAGAACTTCTACTGAACATGGACTTCAGAATGAGAATTCTGTTAATAAGTTTAGGCTGATTATGAAAGAAGAATTTTAAAAAGATGGACTGGAGAAGATGAGCTGCAGTTGAATCCTGCCATTCTAGAGAAGATGCCCAAGATCTTTCTAAATCTCCAAATATACTGAGGCCATGAGGACATAACATTTTTCCCATGAAGAGCTATATTGTATAGCCCACTTTATAAATCTATTAAAATGAATGGTGGCACAAAGATAACCTATATTATACACATTATGGTAACACACATGGCATTAGCCATGAACTAACACTTAATCTGGCTTCCCTGTGGCTCAGCTGGTAAAGGATCCACCTGCAGTGTGGGAGACCTGGGTTCAATCACTGGGTTAGGAAGATGAACTGAAGAAGGGAAAAGCTACCCACTCTAATATTCTGGCCTGGAGAATTCCATAGACTGTATAGTCCATGGGGTCACAAAGAGTTGGACACAACAGAGTGACTTTCATTTTCACAACCTAAATCTTCAAAGAAAAAATTTTTTGTCACAAATAAAGCTGTGCTTAGAACAGGTAGAGAATGGGAGTAGCTATAGCTGTCTGGATTCGTAGGTCCAAGACAGTCACCTGGGCCCACCACTGGCACAGTAGACTTGTTTCTGTACCTAAACCTGAGATCATTTTGAAACTGCAAGTATGTCTTGTAAAAGTAATCATTAGTATACATAGTAAGTCTTCAGATTGTCCAAAGGGTCAGATTCTTGAGTACTAAATCCACTAGGGTCTGCTGTCTTTCAAAGGACACTCACTCTGCGTACAATACGCATGCTTGCGTGTGCTCGTGCTCAGTCACGTCTGACTCTTTGCAACCCCATGGACTGTAGCCCACTAGGCCCCTCTGTCCATGGAATTTCCCAGGCAAGAATATTGGAATGGGATGCCATTCCCTCCTCCAGGTAAATCATCCCCACCCAGGGATTCAACCCACGTCTCTTGCACCTCTTGCATTGGCAGGTGGATTCTTTACCACTGCGCCACCTGGGAAGCCCAATACATATCTTTTGATGTAAGGAGAAGCAGAAAAGCATTATCTAAGCACTTAATGTATTATGGACTTCCCTGGTGGCTCAGTGGGTAAAGCATCTGCCTACAATGCTGGAGACCCAGGGTCGATCCCTGAATCGGAAAGATTCCTTGGAGAAGAAAATGGCAACCCACTCCAGTATTCTTGCCTGGAAAATCCCTTGGACAGAGGTACCTGGTAGGATATAGTCCATGGGGTCACAAATAGTCAGACATGACTGAGCGACTTCACTTTCACTTTTAATGTATTATATGCCATTCCAGAGCACAGTACTAAAATTGATGGATTCAACAATTTTAGAAGACAACACGCCATATTTTTTTTGGAGTGACTGGTTATACCATATGCCTTTTTTATAAACTGGGGGCATTGTAGCATAATAAAAAAACCATATGTTTTAGAGTTATGAAAATCTGGGTTCAAGTTTAATGGCTTCAGTTGTGATGCATGACTTTTTACAACGTATTTGGAAATATTTAAGCCTTAGCTTTCTGAGATTTAAAAAAAAAATGTATTAGTGAAATGAGATGTTAACACATATAAAACACCTTTATATGTGTTAACAGACCTCATTCTAATAAGAATTTTAATAAAAGGATTGTGTTCTAAAGTAAATTGTGCCTTTTGCAGGTAATATGTTGGTCTGCTACAGAGTTTAATTTTGTTTTCATTCACCTCAATTTTCTAGTCTACATAAAGTGACAAAATTGAGGTTATTTCATTTCTCAACAGGGAAGGTGTTTGTTTGCCAGTGGCAGTCCGTTTGAGCCAGTGAAACTCAGTGATGGGCAAGTCTTTACACCAGGCCAAGGAAACAATGTATATATTTTTCCAGGTAAGTGCCATCATTGTGTTAATCATTTGTTACAGTAAAATTCTCGAAATTCTTTAGAAATTAATATTTGAAAACCAACAGTATTTATGGGATTTTGCTATAACTGTACAGGAAAAGTCAAGGAATTCAGCAAATTTGTTGTTCTCTATTTCCCCTAAAAATTTATTTAATCATACTGTTCATTAAATTTGTTTTTATTGTAGAAATAAAATAGTACATGGTTCATAAAAATGCAAAAGGAACAGAATGTTAAAAAATTAATTAACCCTCTTTATCTCCCCTTGATACCTCCTTGTCATACTTACAAGCTGTAACCACTGTGGTTACCTTTGAGTCTTTGTGATGGTTACCGTCATGACTGGCACACGTGTCTCCCCTTATCTTGATTCTTCCAACTCTAGACTGATACATGTGAACTTCCAACTATGACATCTAAGTAACAGTCCACACATACCTCCTATTACCTTCCTTTCTCTCTCAATTTTAGTTACTACTGTTAGTTTTCCTAGTCGTCAGCTTTATCTCTACATAATGAACTTAAAAGAACTTTTGTAAGCAATTTAAGATAGTTTTTATTAGCTTGCCACAGTGAAAAATGAAAAAAAAAATCTGGTATTTAGCTTCCTTATCTCTCTCTTTTTATATATATGTATATAACAGTAGATGTCCTAGTAGCCACTTTTATTTATTTATTCCTTGGAGAAAATTTTATTTTTTTTATTTTACTTTACAATACTGTATTGGTTTTGCCATACATTGACATGAATCCACCACGGGTGTACATGAGTTCCCAATCCTGAACTCCCCTCCCACCTCCCTCACCATATAATTTCTATGGGTCATCCCAGTGCACCAGCCCCAAGCATCCTGTATCCTGTATCGAACCTGGACTGGCAATTCATTTCTTACATGATGGTATACATATTTCAGTGCCATTCTCCCAAATCATCCCACCCTCTCCCTCTCCCACAGAGTCCAAAAGTCTGTTCTATACATCTGTGTCTCTTTTGCTGTCTCACATACAGGGTTATCATTACCATCTTTCTAAATTCGATATATATGTGTTAGTATACTGTATTGGTGTTTTTCTTTCTGGCTTACTTCACTCCATATAATCGGCTCCAGTTTCATCCACCTCATTAAAACAGATTCAAATGTATTCTTTTTAATGGCTGAGTAATACTCCATTGTGTATATGTACCACAGCTTTCTTATCCATTTGTCTGCTGATGGACATCTCTTATCTCTTATTTCATCTCTCAAATTCTTGAAATTTACACTGTATTTTGTTGTTTTCCATGTTTTGTCTTTGGATTGATTCTGAAATTAATTGATTATATGTTATTCATGTCTAAACAAGAGTGTGGTTTGATAAATACAGTAGAACATGCAATTCTATATCACAAAATTTTTGACATTCAAAGTCTTTTAAGCGTCAGGTGTAATGAATCCTCCTTTAATTTCTTGCTTGCTTTCTTCATTTCATCTAATCCTACCCCTTAGTAAATCATTTCTGTGGTGGTTCTCTTGCCCATGTACACCGTTTCTTTCTATTCCTTTGCTGATGTTAGCCTGAGCTATTTAAATTCCACTTGGTTTTCTTTTAAATTCCTTTGTTGTTGTTGTTCAGTTGCGAAGTTGTGTCCTACCTACTCTTTTGTGATCCCATGGACTATAGCCCACCAGGCTCCTCTGTCCATGGAATTTCCCAGACGAGAATACTGGAATGGATTGCCATTTCCTTCCCTATGGAATACATCTTTGAATAAGTTTTTGTTTTTAATAAAGCATGGATGAAAACTGAGTTTTTACGTATATGAGATGTCTTTATTTTTTTCTCTCGGTTGGTTAGGTAAAGATTTGCAGATTCAGAGTCTTCTTCTTTTTAGTTGTGCCATGTGACTAGCTGGGTCTTAGTTTACTTCCTTGTTATTCATGTCTAAACAAGAGTGTGGTTTGATAAATACAGTAGAACATGCAATTCTATATCACAAAATTTTTGACATTCAAAGTCTTTTAAGCGTCAGGTGTAATGAATCCTCCTTTAATTTCTTGCTTGCTTTCTTCATTTCATCTAATCCTACCCCTTAGTAAATCATTTCTGTGGTGGTTCTCTTGCCCATGTACACCGTTTCTTTCTATTCCTTTGCTGATGTTAGCCTGAGCTATTTAAATTCCACTTGGTTTTCTTTTAAATTCCTTTGTTGTTGTTGTTCAGTTGCGAAGTTGTGTCCTACCTACTCTTTTGTGATCCCATGGACTATAGCCCACCAGGCTCCTCTGTCCATGGAATTTCCCAGACGAGAATACTGGAATGGATTGCCATTTCCTTCCCTATGGAATACATCTTTGAATAAGTTTTTGTTTTTAATAAAGCATGGATGAAAACTGAGTTTTTACGTATATGAGATGTCTTTATTTTTTTCTCTCGGTTGGTTAGGTAAAGATTTGCAGATTCAGAGTCTTCTTCTTTTTAGTTGTGCCATGTGACTAGCTGGGTCTTAGTTTACTTCCCTGACCAGGGATCGAACCCAGGGCCCCAGCAGTGAGAGCACTGACTACTAACCACTGGACTGCCAGGAAATTCCCTCAAAGTCATTTTATCAGACCTTTGAAAACATTTCTCCATTCACTTTTAGTGGCCAGTGTTGCTGACAGAAAATCTGGTGTTGATGAGATTCTCATTCCGTTATACATACTGGTTTTGTGTCCCTGAAAATGTTTCAGTGTTCTCTTTATCTTTAGGATTTCTGAAAGGTTAGTAAGATGCATTCAGATTTGGGCTTTATTTCCATTTATCATGCATGTCTGCAAGTGGGCCAATTCACTATATCTTCTTTTCCAAAGGATTTTTCCCCTCTTTCTATTTTCCCTCATTAATTCCCTTCCATTGTTTCTGTTTTTCTTATGGAACTTGGGTTAGACAGCCATGGTCAGATCTCTCTGTTGTCCTTGACTTGTAAATTTTATTCGTATTTTCGCGTCTTGTCTTCTGTGTTCTATAATATGGGGGATTTCTGTGGTGTTCATTCATTCATCTGTATCTATTTTGTTTTTTAATACTTCTAGTATATGTTTTGTTTCAACAGTCTTCTTTCTTTTTATTATGGAAAATTTCAAGCATATACAAAAATAGAGGGAAGAATGAAGTTCCATGTTACCTTCTCCCACCTTTTGGCAGTTATCAACTGGTAGCTGATATATTTAATCTATATTCCCACCCATTCCACCTTCACTGGGTTATTTTAAAGCAAATCAGAGACATCATATAATTTCATTAATAAGTACTTGCGTATGTGTCACTAAAAAAGTAAAAACATTTTTTTACTTAAACATAACCATAGTACTGGTGTCACATCAAAGAAAATAAATAGTATTTGCTTAATATCATATCAGCTCAGTAGGGTCAAATATTTCTTTTATTCCAGTAACCTTTTATTCATAGAATAACTCTTTAATGGCCACTTTTCTTTTTAAAGCTAGCAATGTCCTTTCAGATCTCTTCCTAGAGTTAGTAAGATTCTTTTAAATACTTCTTCCTTTGTGTTGTTTTATTTTCCAGCAATTTCTGGTGATCCTTCGTTTATTTGTTTAATGAAAGAATCACGCAGAGTAAAATAGTGGCTTGGCATGAATTTCCTTTGTACCTGTGTCTTTCTCCTTGTGGGCCTCTCCCTGAGGAACTGCGGCTAGCTGTAAGATTTTATGACAGGTAGAGCTGTAGCATGTGAAGGCTGGCATGAAGGCAGCATGTTGTTATAACTCTTGTTAAAATGAAGGTCTGGGACCTGTGAATATCCTGGTGCTCTTTCCTCCTTTTCACCCATGTAAGCTGTGGTTGTCTTAGAGTTCTACTCTGCTTGTCTCTTGAGAGATAGCATCTGTAACAGAAATTCTCTTTCTAGAACTTGATAATGTTCAAAATCAGTCTGTCCCATCCAACATTATATCTCTAGCATAAAGCCTTAAAAACATGAATACTTTTCTTTTGACTTACTAAAGCCATTTTTAATATTGCATTTGACCAATAGAGCACTTGACAGTTGATTGCTATAACAGTTCCCCATCCTAACTTAACAATAACAGTTATTAGGACTATCAGTATAGACATAAAAATAACTTGGTAGCAGAAGTTAAAATGGATTTAAAAACAAGATTGGCCAAAAGAATGTTCATGAAGCAAGTAAAAACTTCAGGCTCTGTTAGAATTGTGTGCTCTAGTAGTTATAATGGGATGAACAACAGAAATAAAACCTGAAAAGGGACTAAGGTTTCCTAATGAGGAAAAAGTGGCTGAGAGGTAAAGCTGTGCTTCTCAGCGAGCGAGGACAGGAGTTGGAGTCTGGCGCCTGTGGAAGGTGGGCTGCTAGTGAACCATCTCCTTCTCTGGGCTGAAACCCTAAAGGACTGTACTTTGGAGTGTGGGGATAGTTTACTGTTGAAGTTACCTGTAAAACCTCAAGCGTTTGTTTTGACCTGCCAGTGCCCAGAAGTGCTCAGCAGAAACAGAAATCTTCTCTGGTACAAGGCAACAGTATCCTGCTCCTCAAGTTACTCTTACAAATAAATCTTCAAATTCAACCCCAGTTAAGAAATAAAAAAGAAATGAGGCACAGAAGAGACAAGACAAACATAAGCCAAAAGTCAACAATAAATAACCCTCTGGAACTCTACATATCAGACAAGTGCTCTGAAACAAATAATGTTTGAGATAAAAGCATTCAGCCAAGTAACACTAAATTCTAGAATTGAAAAATATAATAAGTTAACTCTGTTAATGAGGCTAATAGAGATTAGACCAAAGAAAATTAATAAACTGGAAGATAGACCAGAGGAAACAATCAAGAGACCAAAAAAAGATATATTAATATATTAATTAACATATTAATTGAGGTACATTTAATTGAAGTCCAGAGGAAGCTGAGAGTAAGAATGAAGAGGCAGTATTTACAGGCTTCATGGCTGAGAATTTCGTAGACCTGACAAAGGACATCAGTACACAATATTCAGGAAGCTCGGTGAAATCCACATCTAGGGACATCATCATGAGGCTTTAGAAAATGACAACAAAGAGAAGACTATGCATGTAGCCAGAACTAAAAGGTTTCCTTCAAAGAAACAACTTGTAGACCAACAACTGACTCCTCAATAGCAGCAAGATGCCAGAAGGCAGTGGAGTGATCTGTGTAAGTGGCTTTTACAAAATACTTGTTAAGCTCAACTCATTACACAGTGTAAAGATCTTTTAAGAATGAAAACAATGAAGAATTTTTAGAAGGGAAAAAAAAGGTTTCACCATCTATCTGCAGACATGTAAACATGTAGAATAAATTCTAAATAGTATTCCTTAGACAAAGGAAATATAATTCCAGCTAGAAGTGCAGAGATTTAGGAAAGAATGAAGAGTAAAACTGTGATTATTTGAGTTAAACAAAAGGAATGTCATATATATAGGGGAAAGCAATAATGATATATGGGATTTTGAAAAATACATAGACAAAATACACAATAAGAGCTTATTGGTTACATAGAGTTAAACTGTTAAGGAAATACTTCCATTGCCTGGCAAGAGGGTAAATTAAAAATTAGCATGAAACTTTTAATCAGGATGTATGTTACAAATTTGAGGATAACCTCAGAAAGCTAGGAGAAACTTCCAAGCTAAAAGAGAATATAAGGGGAGAAAGTGAAATGATTTTTCTAATTCCAAAGGCAAGAAAGAGGAAAGGGAACATGAAACAGATAATACAATATAAGAAGACAACAGATCTTGCCCCAAGAAATTTCAAGGGGAGAAAAGAAAAAAAGGAGGCAAGGAAATTATCAAAGACTGTTAACATTTCCCCAGATCCAGATTTCCAGATGGGGAGGGCCCACCTACAATGTGGCAGATATGGTGAGTGAGAGTAACATGCCTCAAGGCACATCACTGTGAAAGTACAGAACATGAGATACAAAAGAAAAAAAAAGATCTGCGTAATTCCAGAGATGCAAAAAAAAAAAAAGATAATCACAGGAAAAGGATCCGGAATCACATTGTCACCAGACTTGTCAACAACCAGGCTGGAAGCTGGAAAGTATTGAAATAATGTGTCACAATTCTGAAGGAAAATTACTTCCAAACTAGAATTCTAAACCCAGACAAACTATCAAATAAGTGGAAGGTAGTAAAAGTGTGCGTGTACATGTGTGTTGAGGGACTAGTGGGGGCTCTTCAGAAATGCAAGATTTTAAAAAATGTACCTCCCATGTACTGTTCTTTAGAAAATACTGGAGAGTATAGCCTACAAAAAGAGGAACAAAAATACTAGGAAGAAGTGAGATTTAGGAAATGGACTCAACTTAGAAGCAAAGGGAATCTGTGTGAAGATGAAGAGTTTCCAGGAATAGCTGAGCAACGAGGCCAGATTGGAGCTTCAGCAGATTTTTTCTGGGGGTGAAACGAGAGAAATGTGAGGTTGTTGAAATTGCTAGATGATGGAAGACAACTAAATGAATGAGCGTCTCAGCATGAAATAATTTTAAGTACTCAAAAATCAAAGGAAAAGCGAAAAGACAGTAACTTCAGGGGAAATTAAGTTATGCAGAAGAGGAAAAGTTAAGATACAGTGTTAATACATGGCCCAACTGTTAATAGCACTTACGAAGAAAGTAATAATTAAACACTGAATATTGATTCAACCAAAATTATGCTCTAACTCTACTGGGAAGAAGGCTGGAAATGTGCCAGAAAGCTAAATATTTCTTTGTCACAGGAACAAATCCGTGATCTCCAAAACTAAAAGTCAGTCAGAAGAAATAGAGGCAAGCTGTGTGAGAGAGAAATGTCATTAGGTTGGTGAGAAAGCAATTCGGTTTCGGACCATGGGTTTTACGTCATTTTAACTAGGTTCATCATGACCTCCCTGATGGCTCAGCAGTAAATTATCCTCCTGCAATTCAGCAGACACTGGTTCAAGCCCTGGGTCAGGAAGATCCCCTGGAGAAGGAAATGGCAACCCATTCCAGTGTTCTTGGCCTAGAGAATCCCGTGGACAGTGGAGCCTGGCGGGTCACAAAGAGCCGGACACGACTGAGCGCACATGCACATAACTAGGCTCAAATACATATTTATTAATCAAAATAGAAACCACTACAATGAACACATTTTTGCCAATGAGAAGTTTGTTTATTCTTGTAGCATAAAAATCCATGCTTTCAGATTTGATGAACTCTCAGAAAGCATTTTCTGCCTCCTGCTGATTATAAAAGCTGGTTTTCTCTGCAAAAAGTTGTTGAGATGCTTGAAGAAGTGGTAATCAGTTGAGAAGAGGTCAGGAGAATACAGTGGATGAGGCAAAACTTTATAGCCCAATTCATTCAATTTTCGAAGCATTATCTGTATGACGTGCAGTTGGGCATTGTGAGAAAAATTGGGCCCTTTCTGTTGACCAAGACTGGTTGCAGACGTTGCAGTTTTTGGTGCATCTCATTGATTTGCTGAGCATACTTTTCAGATGTAATGGTTTCACCAGGATTTAGAACCCTATAGTAGCAGCAGCAGCAGTGTATCATAGGGGCAGCAGACCACCAAACACTGACCATAACCTTTTTTTGGTGCAAGTTTGGCTTTGGGAAATGCTTTGGAGCTTCTTTTCTATCCAAGCACGGAGCTGGTCATCTCCTGTTGTATCAGTTCAGTCTCTCAGTTGTGTCCAACTCTTTGCGACCCCATGAACTGCAGCATGCCAGGCCTCCCTGTCCATCACCAACTCCCGGAGTTCACTCAAACTCATGTCCATTGAGTAGGTGAGGCCATCCAACCATCTCATCTCTGTCGTCCCCTTCTCCTCCTGCCCTCAATCTTTCCCAACAGCAGGGTCTTTTTCAGTGAGTCAGCTCTTCACATCAGGTGGCCAAAATATTGGAGTTTTTCAGCTTGAACATCAGTCTTCCCAATGAATACCCAGGACTGATCTCCTTTAGGATGGACTAGTTGGACCTCCTTGCAGTCCAAGGAACTCTCTCAAGAGTCTTCTCCAGCACCACAGTTCAAAAGCATCAATTCTTTGGCGCTCAGCTTTCTTCATAGTTCGACTCTCACATCCATACATGACTACTGGAAAAACCATAGCCTTGACTAGATGGACCTTTGTTGGCAAAGTAATGTCTCTGCTTTTTAATATGCTATCTAGGTTGGACATAACTTTTCTTCCAAGGAGTAAGCGTCTTTTAATTTCATGGCTGCAGTCACCATCTGCAGTGATTTCGGAGCCCCCCGAAAAAGTCAGCCGCTGTTTCCACCGTTCCCCATCTATTTGCCATGAAGTGATGAGACCAGATGCCATGATCCTCGTTTTCTGAATGTTGAGCTTTAAGTCAACTTTTTCTCTCTCTTCTTTCACTTTCATCAAGAGACTCTTTAGTTCTTCTTCACTTTCTGCCATAAAATCCACTTTTTGTGACACATCACAATCCATTCAAGAAATGGTTTGTGGTTGTTGTTGCGTAGAATAAGAGGAAGTGACACTTCCAAATGACTGTTTTTTTTTTCATTTTTAGTCAGCTCAGGAGGAACCCATGTACTGAGCTTTTTCGTCTTTCCAGTTTGCTTCAAATGCTAAACGACCATAGAAGGGTGGATGTTGAGTTCTTCTGCAACTTCTTGTGTAGTTGTGAGAGGATCACCTTCGATGATTGCTTTCAGTTGGTTGTTGTCAACTTCTGGCGGCTGGCCACTATGCTTCTCATTTTCAAGGCTCTTGTCTTCTTTGCAAAATTTCTTGAATTGGCACTGCACTGTACATTCATTAGCAGTTCCTGGGCCAAATGTATTGCTGATGTTGTGAGTTGTCTCCACTGCTTTATAGCCCATTTTGAACTCAAATAAAAAAAACCACTTGAATTTTCTTTTTGTATAACATCATTTCTGTAGTTTGAAATGAATATAAAATAAACAGCAAGTAATAAGTCATTAGCAAAAAAAAGGCAAAAATGTACATTAAAACGATATATAACATGACCACATTTATTTAAGAATGTATTCCAATATCAAATGGCAAAATTCAACAAGGCAAAACTGCAGTTACTTTTACACCAAATGAATAAAATAATCAGCTAAGAGAATTAAAAATAGTCACCTCTGTAGAGCAAGAAATAGAGGATTAGAGATGGACTGGGAATTAATGTTTTTGTAACAACTGTTGATGAATTATATACATTTGTAAATTTGATAAATGTGAAAACTAAATTGCAAAAAGCCATTTGATATTTCTAAAATCATTTTTTTCTAGTAAGTGAGAATTGTAATAGTTAAAGATCATTTGATTTTAGTGCTCAGATTTCTGTTTTCTCTTGGCTGCTTTGTTTTTTCAGAGAGGTTGTTTGGGGGAGGGATGCCTTACCATTAATTTGGTTTAAATCTAGGAATTTATTTCACTCCTTTTATAATTTGAAGTGACCTTACTAAAAAAACTATTTTAAATGTATTCCAGGTGTGGCTTTAGCTGTTATTCTCTGTAACACCCGGCATATTAGTGACCATGTGTTCCTGGAAGCTGCAAAGGTAAATGTTTTAAATATTGTTTGGTTATTTTATAAAGGATGAACTATAAAAATGAATGGATCTTAAAAACAGAGAATGAGTTAAATTTGCCTTATGAATGAAAAGGAAATGAATCATCCGTTGTTTTTTTGATATACCTTCTTCTTCTACATAACATTAATTTACCATGATTTTTCTAGTGTTTAATTGCAAACTGTGAATTATTTCATATATACTGTACCTGTATTACATATCTGAAGGTTACATAATTGTGACAGCACAGATAAAATGTCTTTAAATATGATAAGAAGTCTTTAAATAAATCTTTTTACTGTTTAGTGGAAAGCAGTTTTAATTTTTGCAGTGGATTAAGTGTATTCCTGCTAGAAACAAGGATAACAGAGAATTATTCTCTGTTCCCCCAACCCTTTTCCCATTTCATTAGTCCTTATTACTCTCTTATTTAAGCAAACAGAAATGAAATTTTTTTCTCTCTCTTCAGGCTCTGACAAGTCAGTTGACAGATAAAGAGCTGGCTCAGGGGCGACTCTACCCACCACTTTCTAATATTCAGGAAGTTTCTATTAACATTGCAATTAAAGTAAGTAATAATTTATACCTCTTCACAGAAATTTTAGTGGTATTTTTACACAACTAACACAGGTTCGAGAAAAACTGGGAACATTTAGAGAGTGCAAACAAGAAATTGTAGGTTACTCGTGTTCTTACTCTCAGAATGTAACTCTCCTTTGATGCCTTCTAGTCTCTTTTTTCTTCCCACAAACATATAAAATGCACACATGTGTAGTCACCTGTGCCTGTTTTTAAAACTGATTCCTCACTGCATTTTTTCCACTTAATATATTGTAAGTATAGTATGTAAATCAATAATAATTCTTAGGAGCACTAATATTTGTGGAATTCTCTTTGTTGTTGGATCATAATTTGTTTAACCATTTCTCGGTTTGGGGGGACATTTAAGCATCTTCTGTTTCATTAGAAATAATATTATAGTGAATATCCTTAGATATTTTAGTGAATATCCTCAGGTAATATTACAGTGAACACCCTCATATAATATTATAGTGAATATCCTCAGATAATATTACAGTGAACATCTTCATATATTACAGTGAACACCCTCATATAATATTATGGTCAACGTCCTTAGATAATATTTTAGTGAATATCCTCAGGTAATATTACAGTGAACACGCTCATATAGTATTATAGTAAACATCCTTAGATAATGTACAGTGAACATCCTTAAATAAGTCTTTATATGCATTTGTGATCATTTTTCCTTAAGGTAAATTTCTCATCATAAGAACAAAAGGATTGACATGTTAAGGCTTCTGATAAACATTGCCAAATGATTTTTCAGAAAAAAGTATTGATTTATACTGCCCTGTTAGGTAGGAATGTATTCTGCCAATACTTAGAATTATTTTTTTAATTGCACATGTTATTTTCATTTAAAGCATTTATTTTATTAAATTGAAGAATATTTTTGTTTTTATTGAACAGTAGTATTCCTTCTGTATTTGTCTTCTACTTCCTAATAGTAGGCTCTTTAAGCAATAAGGGTAATGATTCTTCTGTTTTCTGTGCTGTAGGTATTTTCCCCTTTGTCATTTATTTTAACTTAGTGCCATTTTTCACACTTTCTAAAATGGAATGATCTGTTTATTTTATGGATTGTTTTCTTACCTCCTGTGGATGTTGATGCTTTCTCCCTCTCCAGAGTCATAAATGTCTACCTGTATTTTCTAATAACATAAAACTTTTTAATCCCTCTGAGATTTTAGTGTATGATATGAGACAAAGAAACATTCTTTCCTGAAAAGTTAACCAGTTGTCTCAGCACCAACTGACTGGGAATGCTACTCTTGTTAACATAAAAACAAACATTGGTTCCTTTACTAGGAGTCTGTTGCGACCATAGTTGCCTATTATTAGGCATTGTTTTCGTTTAATAATGTTTGCTATTTGATACTACACATTATACATATGAAACCATCATTATGGTTTTTTCAGGATTTTCTTTCTACTCTGACCTTTTTATTCTTTCAGATGAATTTTTGAGTCAGTTTTTTTTAATTCAAAACCCTTCAAACTGAGACTATGTCATATTTATAAATTGATGAAATTGAGTCTGTCTGTGTTGACTCTTCCCTACTCAATATCTCTCTCTCCATTTACAAAGGTTTTTCTCATGTTTCCTATTACTTATTTTCATAGATATTCAAAATTTTTGTTATCCTTTAAAATAACATTTTCCCTTTCCACATATATTTCCTCACTGGTCATTTCTAATATGCAGGGAAGGTATTTATTTGATAACAGCGTTCTTTGTTGAACTAAGTTAATTCTTTTGCAATTGTTGAGTTGTGAATTATCTGAAAATGAGTGTTTTTTAATTTATATAACTCACTTTTCCCCTATTTCACTGTTACTTGCTATGTAAGAGCAGTTTTAAACAATTGAGTTGATAATAAGTATTGAGTAATTGAGTATTTTAATGAGGATTGAAATAAGTACTTTTAAAATCTTTTGAAGAAGTAGGCTTATGTTCCTACTATTTACTAAGATTTTCTTTTTTATTTTTGGCTGCTCTGCATGGCTTGCGGGATCTCAGCACCCCAACCAGGGAGTGAACCCGGGCGTCAGTTCCACTAGGCCACCGGGAAACTCCCAAGATTTTCATAAATATCAGGATTAGATGTAGAATTTATCAACTGCATTTTCAACTTAAATGCTGATAATCGTAAGATTTTACGCCTTTGAGTAGTAATGTTATTGTTGCATTATATTAATACTCATAAAATAAGCAAAGATTGGAAATTGATAAAGAATGATATGCCTAGGAAATAATCAATTCAGTTGACCTGGAGTCTAGAATATAGATAGGAAAAAGGCATTAGGTAAGATGTGAAATTAAGACTGGCTGTACAAATATACAAATGCCAGATTTAGGACTCTGAATACTACTGTAAAAAACTTAAGAACTTAGAGCCCAGCATTCAGATGAATAGGGTTCAACTTTAGAATGTTATAGGTGGGACAGATTTTGGAAGATACCAGTCAATTAGTTACTAGTCTGTCCACATGAAAGCTAATACATAAGGAAAAAGAAGATCTGTGCTTGGGGGTTGCATGGGAGCAGAGGCCCCAGGACTGTGTCTCTTACCCCTCTTCCTCCTTCTGTGTCTTAAGGTCTTCCTTTTTAGGAGCCAAGGGATCAGGAGAGTAGACAGTGCTTTGTGTCTGTCCCCCAACACTACCCACAGCCACCGGGCAGCTCCACATAGCCACTGGCCACCTGCTGGATATCTGTGCAACCAAGGAGGGCTCGATCTCAGGCCCTGCCCCCAGTCTTTCCTGTGGACACAGATGTTGTTTCCTACAATAGACTAGACAATACAGGTGACCCTTGAACAATGCGAAAATTAGCTGCTGACTCTGCGCAGCTGAAAATCTACATATTACCTTACTGTTGGTCCTCAGGGTCTGAGGTTTTGCATCCACAAATTCAACCAACTAGGAATCACGTGGTATATATTTAGTAAAAGAAATTCACATATAAGTGGACCTGTGCAGTACAAACCCTTATTGTTTGAGGGTCAGCTGAATTTGACACATTTTCCATCACAAAATATCATGAGAGTGAGCTCCTAAGACCAAGGATTACCTTTAATAACCATCATTTTTCCTTAAATATTCCTTTTAGAAAACTGAAAGAACTAATAGTAATCATCATTTAGAATGAAAATTAGAGGAGGAGACATAATTGTTTGAAAAAAAATTTTTTTCTATCATTTTCACTACATTTTTAAAATTAGACCATAACTTGAGGACTTAACTATATGATAGACACTGTGCTACCCTGTGAGGAAGCCTTTTCATTCTGCCTCATTTTACAACATAAGCAAGACTTATGTTGTAAGTCTTCACTTATGTTGTAAGAGGGTTTATCTTCACCACCAGTCATGGTGTGTGGCTTGCTACAAAGATCAGAAATTCATTCAAGCCAGTTTGGTTGGGAAGTACCTAACCCAACTTTTTAGGGTGGTCTGTGGTCTAGTCTCAGAATGCTCTGGGCTTGAAACATTTCTCACTTTAAATACCCTGGGCAAGTTACTTAAACTCCTCAGA
>SJYC01120050.1:0-28661 GCA_006408675.1 Madoqua kirkii
TTTTTTTTTTTTTTTAAATTGTTGACTAGTGAGTTCAGGTCAGCCTGATCCATCCATTATAGTTCTCCACTAGCCTTTCACTAACTGGTTCTCAAAACTGACTGCATGTTAGGATCACAGGGGAAGAGTTTTTCTTATTCAGTTCTGAAACACAAGTCTCGTGGAATTTCCTGTTGATAGTTCTGGGATGGAGCCCAGTGGTTGATATGTTGTAAAAGATCTCCGGGTGATTAGTACTCCACGATTCTGTACCACTGGCCTAGACCTACTGTCAGTTACACATGCAAAGTGTTTCTATTCTGTTATACCTTCTGCATTTATTACCTTAATTTTTGACTTTCTGTATTCTCTTTACTCTTCTGGCTCTTGCAAACTGCAGTCCAATCAGAAAGCCTTTGCAAATTAAACTATAGAGTTATCCAAGGAAGTCTTGATCTTGGAAGTGAAAATGTGGAGTAAGGCATGGAAAGGTCACTAGCAATAACCTGAAGACTCATGTGTGGAATGGAGAGATGTACCACCCACCTGCTGTGTGAGTTGCGGGGCAGGGGTGGGGAGCTGACTGTACCCCCAGTGGAAAGGGAAATGAGGTGACATAGTCAGAAAAGCATGTTTAGCTTTATGACACATTTTTTTTAAGTCATAAAGTAAATTAAATGCAAAATAAAGTCAAATAGGTAAATAAAATGCTGCTTATTGCAACCAAAAACAATTCAAGGATTTTTTTAAAAGAGTTAATCTCCACCACCATCAATTTAATCACCCCCGGGATAACCACTGTAGCAGTGCGGTGTATATCTTTCCTCACCAGACTATCTCTGTCTTGCATAACATAGATGTTTGGGCATTGTTATAAAAATGAGATTATGCCATAGCCATCTGTAACTTTTCTCATTGTCATCCCTTCAATGCAGGAGTCACAGACCTGGCTGAACAGATAGTTCATGATATAAATGTACAATAAAATACTCAGTTGTTTCCATATTGATATCTATCTATCTATCTATCTATATATTCAGATGGCTTCCAAATTTTAGCCCCCTTAAAAGTTTCACAGTAAATATCATTGTACATAGATCCTTTATTTCTGTAAGGTAGACTCCCAATAATGGGATGGCTGGATTAAAGTACGTTGTTTATTACTGTTGGTAATATGTATTGCCAGATTACTCTCCCAAAACATAATAGCAGTTCATGCTTCTACCACTAGTAAAATGTAGGTGCCCATTTTTCCTTGTCTGGGTTAGCACTGGATAGCATTAATATTTGCCAGCCAATATGTGGCAAATGATGGCTCTATTTTCTTTAATTTGCATTTCCTCTCACTACTGGAGGACTGAGCGTTTTCATGCTTATTGGCCCTTTGGGTTTCTTTTGTGAATTTCCTGTGTATATTCATTGTTTTAGTTTTCTATTCTGTACTTTTCTTTTTTAATGCATTTGCTTGAACCATTTCTTAGGGGCATTAACCCATTATCAAACAGTACAGTTTTTTCCAATTTTTTTTTTTTTTTTGGCGGGAGAGGTCCTTTGACATTGAGAGCCTTTTGATATATGAAAATTTTTATGTAGCAAAAATATCTTTTAAAAGCTTTGTGTTTCATGTCTTGCCAGTAAGGGATTTTCATCCCCAAATTTGTATACATAGTCTCCTAATTTTTTCAAACACCTTTTTTGGACCTGAAAGGTCGAAATTTAAATGTGAAACATTTAAATTTCTAAATCATGTGGAATGTATTTTTGTATATGATGCAAGATAAGCATCTTGCTTGACTTTTTCTGCGAAAATAACCAATTCTATCAGTGTCATTCATTTTAA
Organism: Madoqua kirkii; assembly: GCA_006408675.1. NCBI lineage: Eukaryota > Metazoa > Chordata > Mammalia > Artiodactyla > Bovidae > Madoqua > Madoqua kirkii. The sequence goes on from SJYC01120050.1 coordinate 1,820, forward strand.
AAAGCCACCCTTTTTACATTTCTGTTATGCATCGATTTCTGTGTGTACCTGGGTTTATTTCCAGACTATCCCTTCTCTTACTTACAACTTTATGTTTGTGGCCAGTGATGTATCTTTCCGTTGTGTGTGATTAGGGTCATGTTACTACCTAGACAAGTAAATCGCTACTCACTGCTTTGTATACTTTTCTTGCCCATTCTCAGGCGTACTGTTTTTCTTTCATGTGATCTTTGGGTTTTATTTGTTCCAAGATGAATCGCACTGGAAATCTGATAGAATTTGTGTTAAATATACATGCATTAACTATGGAAAGATAGGCATTTCTGTGATAGTAAATCTCCTATCAGAGAAGCTAATGTATTTCTCTTTGAGTCTTTTAGGGCCTGTTCCTGTCTTGTTAACTTTATTTCTAGCTGTAAGACTTTTTCTTTTTTTTCTCTTGTGACGGAGGGTTTTTTTCATTTTTGCAAGGACTGAGAAAAGTTTTTGATAGGTTTCTTTCCCCCTGTAGATATACATTTATCCAGCTCTCTGTCAAGTTTTCCTGTTTTAGTAGTTTTTCTTAAACTTACATGTTTGTTTCTTTCTTGCCATCCACGTGAATAATCTGTAATTGGTTATATATAACTTTGGCAAATAGATGGGGAAACAGTGGAAGCTGACCTTATTTTGGGGGGCTCCAAAATCACTGCAGATGGTGATCGCAGCCATGAAATTAAAAGACGCTTACTCCTTGGAAGGAAAGTTATGACCAACCTAGACAGCATATTGAAAAGCAGAGACATTACTTTGCCAACAAAGGTCCGTCTAGTCAAGGCTGTGGTGTTTTCAGTTGTCATGTATGGATGTGAGAGTTGTAGTCTAAAGAAAGCTGAGCACCAAAGAATTGATGCTCTTGAACTGTGGTATTGGAGAAGACTCTTGAGAGTCCCTTGGACAGCAAGGAGATCAAACCAGTCCATCCTAAAGGAGATCAGTCCTGAGTGCTCATTGGAAGGGCTGATGTTGAAGCTGAAACTCCAATTCTTTGGCCACCTCATGTGAAGAACTGACTCATTTGAAAATACCCTGATGCTGGGAAAGATTGAAGGCAGGAGGAGAAGGTGATGATAGAGGATGAGATGGTTGGATGGCATCACCGACTCAATGGTCATGAGTTTGAGTGAACTCCGGGAGTTGGTGATGGACAGGGAGGCCTGGCGTGCTGCAGTCCATGGGGTCATGAAGAGTCGGACACGACTGAGTGACTGAACCAAACTGAGCTGAAGTTTGAGTTTGTTTCACTTGATGCATATCTCCTGTCACAGAACTGTATCAGAGGGGCTTCCCTGGTGGCCCAGCAGTTAGGAATCTGCCTCGCAGTGTCTGGGGCACCGCAGTGAGGGGCCTGCACCCCAAATGAGGAGTGGCCCCCACTTGCTGCAGATAGAGAGAGCCTGAGTGCAGCAGTGAAGACTTACTGCAGCCAAAAAGCCAATCGATCAATAAGTCTTTTCAAAAATGAACTGTATCAGAGAGAGGTATGCCCAAAAAGAGTGAAAGGAAAGGGGTCAGGAGTTGGCAGAAGTGTACACCCTCAGCAGCTTGTTGCTGATCACCTGTGAGAGCAGAGGCCCGGGCGCTAACCCCTCGTGGAGCCTCGTGTCAGGGGAGTGAGGCCCTCCCTCCGCGTCGCCGTGTGTGACTCGCATTACTGTCGAGCGTTGCAGCGCTTTGCTGTGGTTTCTGACGGTTCAGAGAAAGGGCTGCTCACCGTGAGCTGCTCACCAGAGAGAGATCGCTTGGTGAGCATAATTAAGTTCCCTCTCTTGCCCAGAACCTCGCTAGAGTTGTTTATTGTTTATTAGAAGGATTTTCAAAAAAATTAATCAGCAGGAAGTACAGAGTCCTTATATACCCACTCCCCACCAACGCCCCACCCCCCATCAGTTTCCCCTAATGCTGACATCTTACATTAGTGTGGTACCACGGTGATGAGCCAGTATGATACACAGTTTACATTAGGGCTCATTCACGTTTTGTGTTGTATGCACTATGGGTTTTGGCCAATGTGTGATGACATGTGTGTGTCTTCACTGTATCATACAGAATAGTTTTACTGCCCTAAAAACCCTATCCCTCCCTCCCTTCCCCCGCAAACCACTGTCTTTTCACTATCCCCATAGTTCTGCCTTTTCCAGAATGCCGTGTGGTTGGAATTCAACTACAGTTTGGTTTATATATATATATACACACACATATATAAATTTTCTGTTTATTTTTGGTTGCGCTGGGTCTTCGTTGCTGCACAGGCTTTTCTTAGTTGAAGCGAGCAGGTTGTGGTTGCTGTGCTGAAGTTTCGCATTCTGATGGCTTCTCTTTTTTCCGTTCCCGGGCTCTAGAACACAGGCTCAGGAGCTGTGGTGCACAAGCTTAGTCGCTCCACAGCACGTGGGATCTTCCCAGACCAGGGACTGAACCTGTGTCTCCTGCATTAGCAAGTGGGTTCTTTACTACTGAGACACCAGGGAGGGCTTCCCAGGTGGCTTAGATGGTAAAGAATCTGCCTCAGTGCAGGTGACCTGGGTTCTCTCCCTGGGTCAGGAAGACCCCCTGGAGAAGGGCATAGTAACATACTCCAGTATTCTTGCCTGGAGAATTCCATGGACAGAGGAGCCTAGCGGGCTACAGTCTATGGGGTCACAAAGAGGTGGACACAGCTGAGTGACTAACACTTTCAGTTTCACCAGGGAAGCCCTCAACTGTAGTTTTTAATTAACTGAGTTTGGCTTTTTTTTTTTTTTAATTTATTTTTATTTGCGTGAGCAGTCATACAAGGTTTGGTAACTTGTAGCTTTAACTTTCTTTAGATTTCTGTGGAAAACTGTTAGAGAACAGGAATCCACACTGTTCTCAATATATAAAAGTTAGATAACTATGAAACTCACAAGAACCTGTTTTTGGTGATTTTGAGCAGTGATGTGTGATCATCCCTAAGTGATCTTCTCGTTGCAGGGTGGAAGATGTCTATGGATGTGACATTTCTGGGGACAGGTGCAGCATACCCATCCCCGACCCGGGGTGCCTCCGCGCTGGTCCTGCGGTGTGAAGGCGAGTGCTGGCTCTTTGACTGTGGGGAGGGAACCCAGACACAGCTTATGAAGAGCCAACTTAAAGCAGGTGAGTGTGCGTTCTCCTTTCTAATTAGGGCTGTCTCTTGCTCGTCTTCATTTTCTTGGCTTTCCTTGGGCCTTCTCCTCAGAAGCAACCCCAGCAGTTGTACCTCATTTCAGAGCTGGAGCCCTGGCAAGACTTGGAAGGCATTCAGGCATCTGGATGAACTAGCTGAGTGACTACCCAACTTACTTCCTCCTCCTTCCCTCCCTTCAGCCCTTCACTTTTCATTCTTCCTGTAAATTGTAGAGCAAGGGCTTAGGGCATGGAGGATGGAGTGGGGTACATCGGACGCATTAAAAAGACACTGCTCAAGCACGGGAACGTACTTACTTCCCCCAGGAGATGGGTGTATCAGGAGAGGGCAATAGGTGTTCTGAGGAGAGTGAGCTGTTCTTTTCTGCTTGGGGTCATCAGCGAAGACGTCTGAGAAGGGGGTGATCTGTGAGTTGTTGAAGGAGGAGGAAGGACCCCCTGGGCTGGGGAGAAGAAGAGCATTCTCTCCAAAGGGAACAAAGCGAGCCTCACCCCAGGCTCACCGAAGGGTCCAGTGTTCACAGAGCCTTGGCCCAGAGTCAGGTAGACCAGGATGGGCTACAGTCTATGGGGTCACAAAGAGGTGGACACAGCTGAGTGACTAACACTTTCAGTTTCACCAGGGAAGCCCTCAACTGTAGTTTTTAATTAACTGAGTTTGGCTTTTTTTTTTTTTTAATTTATTTTTATTTGCGTGAGCAGTCATACAAGGTTTGGTAACTTGTAGCTTTAACTTTCTTTAGATTTCTGTGGAAAACTGTTAGAGAACAGGAATCCACACTGTTCTCATATATAAAAGTTAGATAACTATGAAACTCACAAGAACCTGTTTTTGGTGATTTTGAGCAGTGATGTGTGATCATCCCTAAGTGATCTTCTCGTTGCAGGGTGGAAGATGTCTATGGATGTGACATTTCTGGGGACAGGTGCAGCATACCCATCCCCGACCCGGGGTGCCTCCGCGCTGGTCCTGCGGTGTGAAGGCGAGTGCTGGCTCTTTGACTGTGGGGAGGGAACCCAGACACAGCTTATGAAGAGCCAACTTAAAGCAGGTGAGTGTGCGTTCTCCTTTCTAATTAGGGCTGTCTCTTGCTCGTCTTCATTTTCTTGGCTTTCCTTGGGCCTTCTCCTCAGAAGCAACCCCAGCAGTTGTACCTCATTTCAGAGCTGGAGCCCTGGCAAGACTTGGAAGGCATTCAGGCATCTGGATGAACTAGCTGAGTGACTACCCAACTTACTTCCTCCTCCTTCCCTCCCTTCAGCCCTTCACTTTTCATTCTTCCTGTAAATTGTAGAGCAAGGGCTTAGGGCATGGAGGATGGAGTGGGGTACATCGGACGCATTAAAAAGACACTGCTCAAGCACGGGAACGTACTTACTTCCCCCAGGAGATGGGTGTATCAGGAGAGGGCAATAGGTGTTCTGAGGAGAGTGAGCTGTTCTTTTCTGCTTGGGGTCATCAGCGAAGACGTCTGAGAAGGGGGTGATCTGTGAGTTGTTGAAGGAGGAGGAAGGACCCCCTGGGCTGGGGAGAAGAAGAGCATTCTCTCCAAAGGGAACAAAGCGAGCCTCACCCCAGGCTCACCGAAGGGTCCAGTGTTCACAGAGCCTTGGCCCAGAGTCAGGTAGACCAGGATTCCAGTCCCTGTCTCTGCTTATCAGCAATTAGAAGATCAGCAAACTTAAGCTTTTCTTTTCTCATCTTTAAAATGGGGTTAAACCCCCCCTATCAAGGCTTTTCTGATGACTCAACTGGTAAAGAATCTGCCTGCAATGCAGGAGACCCTGGTTCAATTCCTGGGTTGGGAAGATCCGTTGCAGAAGAGATAGGCTACCCACTCCAGTATTCTTGGGCTTCCCTTCTGGCTCAGCTGGTAAAGAATCTGCTTGCAATGCAGGAGACCTGAGTTCGATCCCTGGGTTGGGAAGATCCCCTGGAGAAGGGAAAGGCTGCCCATTCCAGTATTCTGGCCTAGAGAATTCCATGGACTCTATAGTCCATGGGGTCACAAAGAGTCAGCACGACTGAGTGACTCACTTCTCTTAAAACCTCCACTTAAAAGGAATGGTGTTAGAATTGTATATAATAATCCCTTCTCTGTGTGGTTGTCTCCTTCTTATCAGTTAAATCTCAACCCGAATATTGTCTCCTCAAAGGCTTTCCCCAAAGCTCTTGGGTTAAGTAATTTCTCCCTTACCCCAGGCATTCTACTGCTTTGTGCTGTTTCTACTGACCCTTTAGCATCATCAGGGTCTAAATTATGTCATTCAGGCAGTTGTTTCTGTGTTCACTGTGTGTCTCCCTGTACGATGAGGCTCCGTGAGCGTGTGCACACCTAGCAGATGCCTAGGAATAGCTGTTAATGCATGAGTAAGATGTTCAGCAGTTAGTACAGGGCCTATCACTTGTTAGATCTTGATAAATGGCAGTTATTGAAATTATTCCTACAGCTCATCACGGTACCCAGCATTTAATGGCTAAAAGAAAGATAGCTGTAGCATCCAAGGATCCCTTGGTCTAGTGGTGGAAACTGACGTGCAGACAGTCATGGTGTGATGCGATAAGTAAGAATAAAGAGGTGTTTTCTAGCTACTTTTGAAGGACAAAGGAGGAGGACACTAACTGTATCTGTGTGTTCAGAGAAAGTGACTCAGAGACAGTAACAGTTGAGAGAGGATATAGGAGATGAACAGAAGTTTCTCTGGGAGGAGACGCAGGGATGGATATTCAGGGAACAGCTGGCAGAGAGAGCAGGAAGGAAGGGAGTTTCCAGAGACATGACGTGTCTGGGGAATCCTAAGCCATCCAGCGCTCTGTGAGTGCTTGACTGGAGAGATGAGAGACAGGAATGCTTAAAGTGAGGGCCGGCCGTGAAGACTTCTGTGGTATTCTAAGGTATCTGAACCTTATTATTTAGTCTGTTGTCAACAAGGAATCATTAAATACCTTTTAAACCAAGAAATGACATGGCCTGATTTGAGTTTTAGGACAGTTTTCCAATAGCAAATGTATTGGGGGAGAGAGTGGCATTGGGAGAGAGTGGCATCGGGAGAGTGGCATCAGGAGAGAGTGGCATCGGGGGAGTGGCATCAGGCCCAAGGCAGTTGCATTCACCTGGAGAGAGAGAGAAGATGAAGATGCTGGAGCAGAAAGCAGGAATAAGGATGAATCTGAGACACTCAAAGAGATCTGTGTAGAGCCGGCAGGAAATGTGACTGAGTGAACGTCTTAGGGTGTGAAGAAGTACAGATTTACTCCAAGTTATAGGTGGTGATGTCCCAGACCTAGACAGGGAGTTAGGGAGAAAACTGTTGGAGGAAGGAACCAGGCATATCACTTGGGACAGGTGTACACAGAGCCCTAATTATATACTGTCTTATGTTGAAACCCTGTGGTCAGAGCAGTGCTATGCTTTACTTCCCTGGGGTCACACAAGGGTTCCTTTCTCGAGACCTGGCAGGGCAGGCACACCCCAGAGTGGTGGCTGAAATATTTAGAGAGTAGGGGTTGAAGTGGCAGGGTGATTAAAACAGAAACAAGTGGCTGTTGTATTAAGAGGTTTGGGTGGAGGGATAAGCCTCCAATTTTTACTCAGCGCCTGTGTTAGTTACCTAATGCTGCATGACGGATTAAAAATTTAGTGGGTTACTTGTGTGTATTATCTCATCGTTTCTGTGGGTCAGGGACTTCAGGCCAGGCTTAGGTGGATTCTCTCTTTCAGGGTCTCTGTAGGCTGCAGCCCAGGTCTTGGCCAGTGCTGGGGTCTCATCAGACTCCAGTAAAAGAAGAATGGATTTCAGAGCTCACTCAGGTTGTTGGCAGAATCCCTCTAGGTGTTGAATGAAGTCTGCCTGCGGCAACTCGAGGCCTGCTAAAGGTCCTGATCCTGGGGGTTTCTGCTGCAGGCTAGCTCGCTTCCTTTTACTGCCTGGAAGGGAGAAAGAGACTTAAGAGCAAGTCTGCCAGCAAGATGGCCTCTTAGAACATAATCGCATTGCATCCTTGTGCCATGTCTCACTGGTTAGAAGCAAGTGCCCAGTCCCACCCACACTCAAGGGGAAGGAATTATGGAGGGATGTGGACAGCTGGAGGCAGGGCCATACCACCTTAACTATTTGCTGTAATACCTTTTTCTCATGTTTTATATTTTACAGTTACTTTTCAACAGATCACAAAGCTCAATCTTTTTAAAATAAAAGTTTGGCCAAAAACTAATAATACTAAAATACAATCTAAAGGGAACCTTTTCGGCATTGGGAGATCGTGTACACCTGTGGCTGATTCATGTCAGTGTATGGCAAAACCATTACGGTGTTGTAAAATAGAATAAAGTTTTAAATTTAAAAAATAAAGAAAGAAAGAAAAAAATAAAATAAAATAAAGGGAACCTTTATCTTACTAAATTTTTATTGATTTAAAAAAAGAATTCCTAGCCTCAGGGAGGAGATGATATGGTAATCCGTGAACATCAGCTAAGTCACTCTAGCACTTCTAAAGCCCCAATCTCAACCTGGAATCCTCAATACATCTTGGTTTCTCTCAGTAACCAAATATGGACCCATCACTGTTAGAGTCTTTGAAACCCTTTTAGCTTATACTATCTCCTGGGGTAATAATATTTTATGAGTTTCATAAGGAAGTACTTTCTGTCTGTCTAAATATACTTCTTTCAACTTTCCATGGTCCTGATATCTAGGCATCTGATTAAAAAGTGTGGGTTTGTCATATCTATTTTTTTTCATAATTTTAAAGGTGAGCTTAAGCTTTTTTTCCCCCTCAAAAATAATTACAAAAAAGTGTTATACAAGTATAATTTTAAAACGATTATAATAAGTATACATGCTCATTGTAAAAGTTTAAGCAAAGCAAGAAAATATAAATAAGAAAATCCCAAATCTCTCTCTCTGGTCAGTGAATTTCCTATATATATAGTTATGGTAATGATGCAGGTGTATTTGTGTGTGTGTTTATATATAATTTTGCATAAATGCTATCAAACTATATTTGATATGGCTTTTTTTCCCCAACTGAATAGTATGTATCAATAATGTAGACATTTTCCTACAGCAGCAGATGTCAGTGCACCGTTCCTTTGGGTGTAGAGGATGCTCAGTCTTCTGCTCCCACATAGATGACATTTTCCCTGGTAATTTTCATGTTCTTAAGTGAAAGGAAACTCATGCATTTTTCTTTTTTCATTTGATAGCTTCCTCTTACCTTTGATAATTGTGATTGCCATTCCTTTTCCCACTGAAATCAAGTTTCGTAAAAAATGAAAGGCTTGTCTTCCATGAAACCATGAGAACTGTGGAAAGTTATTTTTCTTACCTAACATGTCTCACTTGCTTTGAGTTCACTGATCGTTTGGTATTCAGCTTTGGCTGTGCTTTGCAGTAAATAGGGAGAGGCCCGGAAAGTCTGACTTGGCAGTTTTGAGGTCAGTGTGAGACCAGGACTCAACAACTGATGTAGTTCTTTTGTCTGCTGATTCATTAGGTCCCACTTGGGAGGGTTTCCTTTCCTCTTACCTTTGATAATTGTGATTGCCATTCCTTTTCCCACTGAAATCAAGTTTCGTAAAAAATGAAAGGCTTGTCTTCCATGAAACCATGAGAACTGTGGAAAGTTATTTTTCTTACCTAACATGTCTCACTTGCTTTGAGTTCACTGATCGTTTGGTATTCAGCTTTGGCTGTGCTTTGCAGTAAATAGGGAGAGGCCCGGAAAGTCTGACTTGGCAGTTTTGAGGTCAGTGTGAGACCAGGACTCAACAACTGATGTAGTTCTTTTGTCTGCTGATTCATTAGGTCCCACTTGGGAGGGTTGGGGGCTGTCGGCAGCTCAGACAGCAGAAAGGGAGAAATGAAAGGGTTCCAGAAGTCTAAAAACAGCGAAAACAAAGACTAAATCAAGACAACAGGAAGGAGCATGTTGGGGAAGCTTCTAGTGTGCCTCCTGTAGGTTCTCAAGGTTCAAGATCAGCCCCTACCTGGTCCATTGTTCTCTGCTACAGTACCTGGCTTGACGTAGTAACACTGAGAAGACTCACTTGGAGCACACTGTTATCTGGATGACACAGGACAGATCCCATCACAATAAACTATTCCTGTTCTTTTATGGTATCAAGTGTTTGAAATAGGTGGGCCATGAGCTTGGACTGGAAGCAGCTGTTACATTAAAAATATGTTAATTATGATTGTTACTTTCAAAAGGCTTTGTGATGCGTCTCTGAAACCGTTGATGTGGCATCCTGCCTCGTACCAGGAGTAAATTCAGTTTGTTGTTCAGTTGCTCAGTCGTGTCTGACTTTTTTGAGGCCCCATGGATTGTAAGCCCGGCGGGTGTTTCAGTCCATGGGATTCTCCAGGCAAGAATACCAGAGTGGGTTGCCATGCCCTCCCCCAGGGGATATTCCTGACGTAGGAATCGAACCTGCATCTCCTATTTTTGGCAGGCAAATTTTTTACCACTGAGCTACCAGGAAAACCCATACAGTTTACCATTGGCTAAATCAAGTTCCCGCCTAAGTCAGTATGACTGGAAGAGCTGCTGTATTAGTTCAGACCAAAAGGAAGGGATGGACCCACGTGCCTTTATGTTATACCATGGGGGGTTTACCCTCGGATACTCACTCCAGCATCTGTTGCCTGCCTCCTCCTCCTTGGTCCTTCACCTCACTCCCTTTCTCCCTACCTCCTCCCTCCTCCCTGTCCTCCCCTCCCTCATCCCCCTTGCTTTTTCCTCCTTCTCCTTCTGTCTCATCCAGGCAAGCAGGCTCTGGCTTGGTTAGTTAGTCTTTGGCCAGTGTGGAGTCCTTAAAAGGCAATTTTGATTTCAGGCACTGGTCCAGTCCGTTGGAGCCAAAGGAACGTTTGTTAGCATGCTGGGAGTACATACTTGCTGTTCTCAGAGAGTGCAGCAGGGGGCAGTGTAACTACCAGATACTTTCACACTTGAGGCCTAGCTGATTACTTAAGTGAATCATTTTGGTACACGTTTTCCTTTTCTCTTTTTTCCAGTAAGAGGATGTATAGGAAAATATTCTTTAAACTGTAACACTGTATAATTTGAAGATGTTTTATGGGCTTCCCTGGTGGCTCAGAGGTTAAAGCGTCTACCTTCAATGCAGGATACCTGGGTTCGATCCCTGGGTTGGGAAGATCTCCTGGAGAAGGAAATGGCAACCCACCTCCAGTATTCTTGCCTGGAGAATCCCATGGACGGAGGAGCCTGGTGGGCTACAGCCCACTGGGTCGCAAAGAGTTGGACATGACTGAGCGATTTCACTTTCACTTTATGAAAAAGTTATATCTTATTAAAACCTTCCAGTGAAATAATACTTGTCTTCCTTGCTTCTGGAATCATGTAGAAAAATATATGCATGTTTCAAGTAGCTTTGTGTGGGTTTTATTTCTGAAAAATTCAAAAATTTGTTTCTCTGCTTCAATCAAAAGGGAGAATTACCAAGATCTTCATCACCCATCTTCATGGAGACCATTTCTTTGGCCTTCCTGGCCTCCTCTGCACAATCAGCCTGCAGAGTGGGTCCATGGTCACCAAACAGCCCATCGAAATCTATGGCCCTGTGGGGCTTCGGGACTTTATCTGGCGAACCATGGACCTCTCTCACACGGAGCTGGTCTTCCCTTACGTGGTCCATGAGCTGGTGCCTACAGCAGATCAGTGTCCTGCAGAAGAACTGAAAGAATCTGTGCAGGTGAATAAAACAGACAGCCCTCCCCAAGAGGGAGAAGGACGAACCATCCTGTTAGACTCAGAAGAAAACTCGTACCTCCTGGTTGATGACGAACAGTTTGTTGTGAAAGCGTTTCGCCTCTTTCATCGAATACCCTCCTTTGGATTTTCCGTCGTGGAGAAGAAACGCCCAGGTAAACTCAACGCACAGAAACTGAAGGACCTGGGTGAGTGAGTGTTTGTTTTCTCCTATCTCCTCAGTTGAGTTGTTGTGAGCTGAAGCAGTTAGAAGTGTCATAGAAACCTTCCTTTCTTGCTTCCCAGGCTAATGCTTACATTTTCTCCACTTCCTTTTCCTGAAGTTTGTTTATTAAGGGAAATCTTTAGGGCCAGAAGACACTATTCAGAGCAAAAAGAAAGTATGTATTTGAAGTCTCCCTTAGCTCTCTGGAGGCACATTCTTGATCCGTCTTGTCTTCAAGTTTTACTGTCTTGGTGGGCGGGGTGATGGTGGATGTCTCAGGTCTAGGCTTTTATTTTCTCGCGTCATCTTTTGGAAGCAAGTTTGAGTGGCATCTTTGGTCAGATACTTTTCACCGCAGTTCTGAACCATGCCGCTGCAACCAGCTGCTTTCTGAGTTTTCCTTCTTTATTGACTTGGCCTAGTCAGTCAACTTTGATTAAGTTATTAATAATTTGGTGTTTGGAACACTGCCTCAACCAGTTTTATTTATTTATTTATTTATTTGACTGTGCCGGCTCTTAGTTGTGCACTGGGAGCATGGGGTCTTGGCCACTGAACCACCAGGGAAGCCCCTCAACCAGCCTTATATACCTCGGTTCATCACACTGGGAAGCGAACATTCAAAGCTTGGCTTGGGGCCCATCTAAGGCCTTGCACCTTGTCCATGCTAGGCTGTCGCATGCCCAGGTCCTTCAGCACGTCTCCCAAAGCAGCGCCAGGACATCATCCCTCTGGTGTCACCACCTTCCTTGCCACGCCGACCATGGAACCTGTGAAAAGCATGGCAGTGGTTTTTCATTCTTCTTTTTCTCTATTTGCACAATCTCTTCTTTCTTCCCCAACTAAAACAAAGCACTAAGTAACGAGGAAAACTGCCTTAGACCAAAGATTTTTTTAATATCTACAAACCTGTGAAAATACCAGTGTGTTGTGAAACTGTAAACATGATCCTTGTGGGAATTAGTGAATACACTCTGTTTGTATGCATTGCCCAGAGTGATCATCAGGTGTTATTCTCTATTAATATGAGATTTAAGCCCAGTTTGGTAAGCATGGAACTGCCTCTGTTTAAAACGAAGATTGATTATGTGTAACTATCTGAAATCGCCTTGATGTTGTAACCCAAACAGTCTCCTCTAACAATTTTTTATTACGTTAATCAGTCTGTTGGTAACTTGTCATTTAAATGGGCTCTTTAATTTTACCTGAAGATGAACTTATTAAATACAGCACCCAAAAACTGTTATTCCCATGCACAGCAGAGGATCACAGCTGTTACTTTGACTATAATAAGGTTTTAGGGGGACTTAAAAGCTTAAACTTATCTGAAACGTGTGCTTGGAAATGTTTTAAGTACTTGGACATTGCTAATATCAATAGCCAACAATGAACTTTTAAAAAATGTATAAATACCCCAGTTTCCCACAAGTAATAAAATATTTATAACAATTATGAAGAGAATTGGATGCCTTTTCCATTTGCTATTTGCAGTGCTGTTGAAACAGACGCTCTTCAACAAGTCATACATTCCATTCCCATGATGTGATGGTATCTGCCTCCGTCTTTCAGGTGTTCCTCCAGGTCCTGCCTATGGGAAGCTGAAAAACGGAATTTCTGTTGTTCTGGAAAATGGAGTTACAATTTCTCCCCAGGATGTCTTAAAGAAGCCTATTGTTGGAAGAAAAATCTGTATTTTGGGTGACTGTTCTGGGGTTGTGGATGACGGAGGAGTAAAGCTGTGCTTTGAAGCAGACCTGTTGATCCACGAAGCAACCCTGGATGACACCCAGATGGACAAAGCAAAGGAGCACGGCCACAGCACGCCACAGATGGCGGCGACGTTTGCAAAGCTGTGCCAGGCAAAGAGGCTGGTTCTGACTCACTTCAGTCAGAGGTACAAACCAGTTGCCTTGGCCAGAGAAGGAGAAGCAGATGGGACTGTAGAGCTTAAAAAGCAAGCTGAGTCAGTGCTAGGCCTCCAAGGAGTGACTCTCGCAGAAGACTTCATGGTGATCAGCATTCCGACCAAGAAGTGAGGCCAGTGTTCCTGAATGCATTCTGATGTGTCTGTGAATATGTTATTGAACCAACAGTCACATCTGGTTTCTTTTTGTTGTTGTGGTGGTGTGTTGGTCATCGTCATTTTGGTCTAAAATTATTTGAGTCCTCATAATCCTGGAAAGGATGGAGCTGCATTGCTGAACTAACTCAGCATTGAGAGGGAGCAAGCTTTAGTAATATAATAAATAAAGTAATAAATCGCTTTAAAAAGAATGAAACCAGCATCCTTCTTAAAGTCCACATTTGACGAAATGATAGGCTCTTCAGGTAGACATGGTCTGTGGTCGCTGCCTCAGAGATTAGCCAATGCACCATGCAATCCTGGGCTTCGTTTCTATCTAGCTTTATTGCTGTTGTTGGCAAAGTATGCAGGACTTGGCCCTCCTGGCTAAAAATGGTATTTTGGCAGTTTGTGTTGAATCTGTTTGTGTTATTAACAAAAGAGAAATGTAATGAGATATTGGATATGCAGAATTGAAGCTGGCATGTTAATCTTGATTTCTTTGCTAGAAGACTGAAGGCAGGGTCAGGGTAGGTGTTTGGCCTTCAATTAATATTTTATTAAACTTTCCAGTTTGCTCTAAACCCAGGGTTCTTGGAGGTGATACTACTCCCTTAGATGGAATTTTGAAGTTGTGGGATGTTTCTTGTCAAAACTAGGAGGGGTTACTACCAGCAGTCAGTCAGTACAGGGCAGGATGCTAGACTGTAGAGAATTTTGGTCAGTCTTAAACAATGAAGAATTATCTCATCTCACAGTGCATATTGCAGGTCTGTTGAAATATACATCAAGTGAAAACTTATACTCCTACTGTGAACATACTTTATAAAAATTCAATGACATAGGAGTTCAGGTGTTTTGGGGGCATGAACCACCAGTCTCCCTGCATGGCCCTGCAATAAACCTTTCTCTGCTCAAAAAGAAAAAAAAGAAATAGTGATATAATGAGCTGAACTACGAGGTAAGTCAAATTCTGCAACAAATCCTAAAAAGCTAGCTAAGTGAATATTTTGGAATGTCACATCAAACATTATTTTTCAGAAATGAGCTATGGGCTGGAGCTTATGAATCTGGAGGTTAAAAAAACCTGTCTGTCCAACTTGGGTTTAATATATGTGTTCTGACAAATAATTATTTGAGCACCATTTTAGTAAAATGTTCTTTCTAGAATAGCTTTTCCTGCTGAGTTGCCTTTCACCTTCCTTCTGTCTGTCGTGGGGTATCTCTGACTCATTTGCCCACAGTATTTCTCAAAATGCATTAATGGCAAGGTAGTCTCAAGTACTGATTCAGTCAAAACAGTTCCCTAATCAAACTGGTTTGGGAAACTGTGGGTCCCTCTGGCAGAGCTGTAATGCCCACCAATGTATTACAACAGCATTGCTTCAGTGATCACCAGCTAGGCTATGATGCCAGAAAAACCTGATTTCAGAGTCCCATTCTGCACCTCATGACGGTCTTTGTGTGCTCTGACGCAGGGTCCTGCTAATTTTTAGCTTGCTCATATCTAAAAATGAGAAAAATAATAGTAAGACCTACCTCTAGGAGTGCTGTAAATATTAAATACAGTGTATAAAAGGAGAATAGGATGTTGCTTCAAGGCACAAAGACCTAAAGTACAGAGGCTTGTCAACTGAACCCCTTTCTAAAGTCATATTTCACTATATACTATCTGTTAACACCTTAAGAACCTAGAAAGTTTTATAGTATACTTCTTCAGAAATACTGTCATGGTGTATAGTATACTATTGGATTCCTCTGGTCCTGGGGCTTTTCTAGTAAAAATTGACTACCAGAGGGGTCTGGAACCCTTGAAATAGTGATGGTCTAGTTACTCAAGATGTCAGTCATTCTGAAGCAGCCTCCAGAATGGGCTGATTCAGCCCTACTTTAGGCTCCTGGCCTGCCAGAGTACCAAAGTGGACCAGAACTAACGCATATCTTGATTTCTGAACTCAAGTCAAACCAGCATTTATTAACCTACTGTGTGCCTAATGGGCTTCCCCGGTTGCTCAGCAGTGAAGAATCCACCGCAGGAGATACAAATTCAATCCCTGGGGTTGGGAAGATCCCCTGGAGGAGGGCATGGCAACCCACTCCAGTATTCTTGCCTGGAGAATCCCATAGACAGAGGAGCCTGGCGGGCCACAGTCCACAGGGCCACGAAGAGCTGTGCACGACTGAAGCGATTTAGCACACGTGCACTCAACGTGTGCCCAAACCTGCACAAGAGAGAATGACTAGTACTAGTACCTCTAATGCCTGGAGCTCTGGGGTGTAAAGATAGTACTTTGGTCACCTCTACATTCTTGGAAATACCCACCCATACTATGCCCTCAGAAATGGATGTTGAATGAAACATCACAAAATTTAAGACCTTAAGTTTAGGTGCCTAGCCCATTTTACTGCTGGGTTTGTCCAAAACTGCACCTGCCTGATTGGTGGTATTCTGTTTACTGTGTTGGGAGTAAATGAATACAAGACAGAATTTCAAGGTCACTGTCTCAGTGGCAGAGACTAACGGGAAAACTCAAAGTGAATGTGCAGTTCTTTCAGATCTTTCTGATCTTACGGCTGATCACTCAGTTTTGCTGTTCCTGAGCGTTATTAGATAGCTGACTTGAGCTGTGTCGTTAGAATCGGGCTTTATTAATATATGTGGGCTAAGCCCTCAGAGAACACAGGAATGTGTAACAAATCGATGTGTTGGATTAAGTGTGGGGTATCAGTTCATGGTGAGAATTCTTTCTTGGACCCTCTTCTGGCCTAGAATTTGTTCTTAATAGTAGGACACATTCTAAGAATTTGTGGAGCTAAAATTGAGTGATTTTTTTTTTTCCTGTTAGGCTGGGCCATGCAGCTTGAGGGGTCTTAGTTCCCCACTCAGGGACTGAGCCAGAGCCATGGCAGTGAAAATGCCAAGTCCTAACCACTGGCCTGCCAGGGAGTTCCCAAGAGCGAACCTTAAGTTGGACTTCCCAGAGCCTATAATTTGTTCATGGTTATATGACTCTCGAGGGGATTAGAATATGTGTTGTGCCCCCAAACTTATCTGATCACTAAATCCTCTTTTGCCAAGGAGCATCTTATAACACAGAGAGATGGTGTTCCTTAATACTATTGAAAGTATTAATAGTCACCAACTATGTCCATCACCGACTCGATGGACATGAGTTTGAGCAGGCTCTGGGAGTTGGTGATGGACAGGGAAGCCTAGCGTGCTGCAGTCCATGGGGTCGCAAAGAGTCGTGAAAGCATTTTATTTATATTTTTTACCTGCAACTTTATTGAGGTGGTAAATTCCATGTCTGCACCAAATACAGTATTTTCTTTGTCTTGAGCCAACTTTCCAATTGTCAGAAATTCATACTCCTGCTTATTTAGATTAAAAAATAGGCACTTTTCTGTTTCTCAGAAGGTATTTAGACTTGCCCAAATAGACCGCAGATCATCTCTGTTTTCAAATACTCATGCTTCATTAGTATACTTTTAATAAACTTTTAAATATAAAAGCACCATATGTCCAGTGATTTTTTTTTTTAAAGATTCAAGAAAATAAGATGACTACTCATAATTCTGCTGGGGGCTTCCCAGGTGGTACAGTTGGCAGGAGATGCAAGAGATTTGGGTTCGATCGCTGGATCAGGAAGATCCCCTGGAGAAGGAAATGGCAACACATTCCAGTATTCTTGCCTGGAGAATCCCGTGGACAGAGGAGCCTGGTGGGCTATAGTCCATGGGGTCACAGAGTCAGACAGGACGGAAGCGACTGAGCATGCTCACACTCACAGTTCCACTGATCCAGAGAGCTGGAGCTTTGGTCCAGTGAGTGATCCTGAAACTGAAGTGTGAGTCAGCATCACTCAAGGCGGCACACAGGTGGACAGTGTGCATAGGTGGACACGGATCCGTGCGTTCTGATTCCAAAGACTTATTCAGTATGTCCCCGGTAGAACCCAAGAATCTTCAGTTTTAATAAACCCCCCTAGGTGATTCTGAAGTATGTGAGTGGTAGGCCACCTGCAGAGAAAAAGCTGTAGTTAGGCACTTACAAAAACTGAGGTGTACGTAAATATATTTTATGTATTTAAACATGCTTATAGATGAATGTCGGAGAAGGCAATGGCAGCCCACTCCAGTACTCTTGACTGGAAAATCCCATGGATGGAGGAGCCTAGTGGGCTGCAGTCCATGGGGTCGCTAAGAGTCAGACATGACTGAGCGACTTCTCTTTCACTTTTCACTTTCATGCATTGGAAAAGGAAATGGCAACCCACTCCAGTGTTCTTACCTGGAGAATCCCAGGGATGGGAGAACCTGGTGGGCTACCGTCTATGGGGTTACATAGAGTCGGACACAACTGAAGCGACTTAGTAGTATAGATTATGTATATTACACACACACATATTTTTACATGTAGGTTGACCTCAACTGTTTTTCTCATTTAACATGAGCATTTTCCCACAGCATTAACTGTTCTTTGAGAGCATAAATTTAATGATTTTAGATTATCCCATTCTATAGATGTAATGTATGTTTTCATACTTTTGAGGCATTTGAGGTTGTTTTCCATTGTTACAAATAATACTGTCATGAATATTCTGAAGCATAAATCTTTGTTTCTCTGAGTATTTCCTTAGCATTGATTTCTCTGGAGGTCAAGACATCGAACCTATTTTTCTGGACTCTGGTCAAGAATCGCTCACTTGTTTTCTGGCTCACACTGCACAGCTGCAGGAGAGAGGTCTCTTTTGCTGCTCCATTGATAGATAATATTGAATATCTTAGATTAATAACCTTTCTAACACTTCTCTTCCCAGACATTTGTCTTATAAAGATTATTTTTGCCTGCTAGTGAAAACAATTTTATTATGTCTTGCAATTAACACAGATAATTCAACTGTAATTTCCTTGAATATTCTTATGTTACCTTAAAAATGCAATTCTTACTTAAAAGGTAAAAATCCTTACTGCTTCAAATATGCTCAAGGTAGATGTACACTGAAGGTACTTTTGTCTTCACGAAGTTATATATTATGGTAAAATATATTGATCCTGTCCTCACTGATTGATGGATTTTTTAGGTACTGAATGAGTCAGAATATTGGTGTTTTTTGTTTTTTGTTTTTTTTACATGGAAAAAATAAAAAGGAAATGCTGGTGATGCTCACTCTTTGGCAGGACAAGGGATAGAATTTGAGGGGTCTGGGGTGAGATGTGAGGTAAGATTGAAAAATTCTTTTAAACAGTGTTTAAAAACTAAAAAATAAATAGTACATTAACTACACTATGTTTTTAAAGGAGGTGGGGTGCAGGATGATAGTGAATACCAGATGAAGGTTGAGAGTGGAGGAAGGGATCCTTAGCAAGGGGTGTGGGAGGAACAGTGATGAGGACTGTCTTATACAAGCCTACTGGCACTTGGGTCTTCCCTGGTGGCTCAGACAGTAAAGAATCTGCCTGCAGTGCTGGAGACCTGAGTTCGATCCCTGAGTCCTCAAGATCCCCTGGACAAGAAGGGAATGGCTACCCACTCCAGTATTCTTGCCTGGAAAATCCCATGGACAGAGGAGCTTGATGGACTACAGTCCATGAAACTGCAAAGAACTGGACATGACTGAGCAACTAACATATGTGGTATTTTCAACTGTGTGTGTGTGTGTGTGTGTGTGTACACATGTTCATTTAGTTAAAAAATTACATTAAAATACCTACACAACAATGAAATGCTGCTCCAAATAAGTATGTCAGTTGGGGTTTCCTTATGGGTGCTCCAGGCAGTTAACAGTTCCTTTCAAGACTTTTTAACATTCCAATCCATTCCCCATACTGCAAAGAGGTTTCTTCAAAATGCAACTTGAACCTGGTACCCAGATCTGAATGACCTTGCCCTACCCCCTTTCCAAGCTAATCTTATTCCACTTATTTTTGCAGCCCCAGCCATGTGGGCCTTTTAGCCCTTTGTCAGAGGTTTCTGTTGTTGCCCAGTCTTGGCACAGACTGCTCCCTGGGCCTGGACTCTGCTCCCTAGGCCTGGACCTTGCTCCCTGGGCCTGGAATGCTTTCTCCTCTCCCCAGGTTAACCCTTCCTGAGCCTTCTGCTCATAGCTCTGCAGCCATATCCTCCTGAAAGCCTTCCCCAGACTTCCCCACTGGGTAGCCTGTGACTGTTGCTTGTCACTTTGTATTCTCATTTTGTTCCTGTGAATAGCCAATTGATGTTTCTCTTTCCCTCCAGCACTGTAAGCTTCTCAAGAGCAAAGCTGTGTCTGCCTGTGCTTTGGGCCCCCGCTCCTAGGTCAGTGCCTGGAATATATTAGGCACTCAATAAACAGTGGTGATTGGTTCCATTTTCCTTGCCTTCCTGTTAGTCTATAAGATGCAATACCATATTCTCCTAGGAATTTTTCCTGATTAATGTTAAAAAAGCAAAAATCTTCACCCTTCATCGCTGTGATGAAGGGTGCCTATAACCTTCCTGATGGTGGTTTAGTTGCTAAGTCATATCCAGTTCTTACAACCCCATGGACTGTAGCCCATCAGGCCCTTCTGTCCATGGGATTCTCTAGGCAAGAATCCTGGAGTGGGTTGCCGTTTCCTTCTCCAGGGGATCCTCTCAACTCTGGGACAGAGCCTGCGTCTCCAAATGAGACAAATTTTTGTAAATACTAATTTTAAAGCTTTAGCTTGGTGTCTTAAGGAATGCAGGCAGATACCTAGAATCAGAAAGGGCTGGAAAAAGGAGTTTCTCTGTCTAAGAAAGTGGGATGTTGGCTTTCATTATGCATAAGTGTTATAGCCACGTGTTCCGGGAAACAGACTCACTCAGAAGGACAATGCAGATAGTGGAGTGCAGTTTACTACACCGGCGGGCCCAAGGCAGAGTCTCCTCTTAGCCAAGGACCCGGACCAGTTTTTGTGAAAACCTTATATAAGTGTACATGCCCAAACCCACCTTTCCAAATTCCCTGGAACTAGTCTGAACAAAGGAAAAGAAAGATACAATCAAAGTTAAGCCGTGATTCATATGCCTTAAGCCTAGGTAGTTAATAGTGGACAATTAGCAATAGGCCTGTGGTCATACCCCAATAAGCATGATTCTGTTCGGTTACACAGATAATTAGGGTTTTCTTTTAGGCGATGGGAGAGTCTAGGTACGAGCCCTGGGGCTCTTCCTTCCAGGGGCCTGGCTTTCCAGTTGGTGTGTCGTTTCCATAGATACTGGGCGTAGAGCTCGAAGTCCACAGTCCGGCCCCAGATGGAGTCCTGCTTTCAATATGGAGCCTGTTCTGTCTGTTTCCTCCTCATAAGAAAGTCAGGAAATAAAGAATGAGAGGAGAAGGCCAAGCAAGCCCGTGCAGGAGTCTGGAGCCCCGTGCTGCTGCTGCTGCTAAGTCGCTTCAGTCGTGTCCGACTCTGCGAGACCCCACAGACAGCAGCCCACCAGGCTCCCCCATCCCTGGGATTCTCCAGGCAAGAACACTGGAGTGGGTTGCCATTTCCTTCTCCAATGCAGGGTAGGGAAAAAGTGGTGTCTGATGTTCAATTTTACAATGGCTGTGTGGATTGAAAGTAAGTCCCTCTATTTCCCTCAAATTTTCTTTGAAGTCTGCTGGACACATAGGATTTCGGGATCTCTCCTCAACCCTTGACACCACCAAACAAGATGAGTTTCTGAACTCCATCACTGGGTTGACCTGGGTGGAAAATGGACAGCAGGGGCGAAAGAATGAGACAACCCCAAACTGATATGGTTCAGAGCTGTGGAGTCAGGTGGTCACAAGGACCAGTCTCCCAGGAAGTTTCAGGAGTCTGTAAGGAGGGCAGTGACCCTATGTCACCCACCAAATGGGGAGCTAATAAGGACAGAGTAACTCTAGGTGACGTCTGGACACAGATATTTATGTGCTCTTGACATATTTTTAAGGATTAAAAAGCTGTCATTCAGGATAAGGAAGTTGATGGGGGTACCTAAGTTTATCCAAAGTAACAAATATTTCCACTCCAAAATAAAGCTAGCTGAGAATCACTGTCTCTCTGATGTTAGCATTCTAATTATACTCAGCAGACATGGCAGGTACAAAGATTAAATTTGCCCATGAAAAAGTAAAAGGGGAAAGGCGAAGGATCAAGTTTCCCTGCTATATAAGTCGCCCTGTAACTGACAAACCCGTGCAGGCAGACTCAGGTAGAGCGAAGGCACACTGAGCTCAGTGTCACGGAATGAAACCTCGGCTGTTTTGTCTAGCTCATTGTTGTGGCTGCCAGAGAGGCTTGTCTGAATGACGCCATATCTCCATCTCAAACATCCTAGACTGGAGCTGACCTTGTAGACGTACCCATGTCTGGGGCAGCGACCCAAATGCTGCTCCTGACTGGCTTACAAAGGGGCTTGTATGAAACACATCACACAGCGAGTAGACACGAGTGGAGCATGACTGATTCCCTTCCTCACATGTCTACACTGAGAGGCAGTATAGCCTACTGCGCTAATCTTCAAACAAGCCCTATCTGTGCCCCTGAAAAGCTGCAAAGACTTTTCTAAGGATATACAGGCATGCATTCATATGAAATCTTTCCTAAAATCAGTCTCCCTGAGAACGAGCATAGGCAGAGTGTCTTACTGGTTCCATCATACCATGCTCCAGGATACCAAAGAAGGGGATAATTGAAATACTGGTATTGGGGTGAAAACACAGATGATTAGGTAATAAATACTGGGGTCTCCCACGTTACGGGTAGATTCTTTACTTTCTGAGCCACCAGGGAATTTGTCTATTCTGTACTTTTCATACAAATTGACTCATATAGTATGTGGTCCTTTGTGACTGGCTTTTTTCACTTAAAGTTCTCAAGATGTTTCCATGTTGTAACTTAGATCACTAGTTTGTCCTTTTTATGACAAATAATATGTTATTGTATAGGCATACCAAATTTTATTTATCCATCAGTCAATCCAATAATAGCATTTGTTTACAATATGCCTCTAAGAGAATGCAAAAGGGGACATTGCTACAGATCTTTTAATAAGTCAAAAGAAGATAATATGAATAACTTTAATTTTATTTATTTTTAAAATTTTACTTTATTTTACTTTACAATACTGTATTGGTTTTGCCATACATCAACATGAATCCGCCACGGGTGTACATGAGTTCCCAATCTTGAACCCTCCTCCCACCTCCCTCCCCAACTTTTTAAAATTAAATTACTAAAACAACTTCCTTAAAAACACAACTTTCTATGATTGACTGACACAAGAAAAAAGTATAGGACTATTCATGTTTTCTATTTATTAAGGAAATTGAATTTATAATTAAACCCTCCTTACAAAATCAACAAACAAAACTTTCAGCCCAGATGGTTTCACTAGTGAATCAGTCTAAACAATTAAAGAAGAAATATACCTTTCTTCCACAGACACTTCCAGAAAATAGAAACAGAGGAAACACTTCCCAAGTCCTTTTATAGGATCAGCATAACCTTGATGCCAAAACTTAAGGACAGGAAAATCACAGGCTAATTTCTCTCACAAAAACCCCAAAGAAAATAGCTAGTTGAATCCAGTGACATAGAAAAAGAATAAAACATTTTGACAAAGGGAATTTTGTTTAACACTTGAAAATCAATATTATTCACTGTTAACAAAATAAATGGGAGAAAGTGTTAAAATAATCTACATAGGTGCAAAATTTTCTGATTACTCATGTGTTAATATAATGAGGCCACTTAGTATATTAAGAACAGGAGGGGACTTCTCCGGTGGGCCAGAGCTTAAAAATCTCCATGCCAATGCAAGTTTGATTCCTGCTCTGGGAAGATTCCACCTGCCTCAGGGCAACTAAGCCAGTGTGCTGCATTTACTGAGCCCAGAGCTGCAGCTCCTGAGCCTTCGTGCCTCGGGCCTGAGCTCTGCAAAGAGAGGAGCCGCCTGGATGAGACGCCCGGGCCCTGCACCTGGAGAGCAGCCCCCTCTCCCCGCAGCTAGAGGAAGCCTGAGTGCAGCCGCGAAGACCCCACGCAGCCAAAAATAAGCACACACTTAAGAAAAGAAAATCAATTTTATTTCTATGTTTCAGCGATAAACAGATTGAAATTTTTTAACGTAACACCATTTGCAGGAACATTGAAACCATCAAAAAGCTAGGAATAAATCTAATGAGAGGTGTGTGAAACTCCTCCGTTGAAAACTACAAAACATTGATATTTATTAAAGAAGACTCAAATACGCAGAATGGCATACCATCTTAATGAATTTGGAAGATTCAGTATTAGTTTGATTCCTGCTCTGGGAAGATTCCACCTGCCTCAGGGCAACTAAGCCAGTGTGCTGCATTTACTGAGCCCAGAGCTGCAGCTCCTGAGCCTTCGTGCCTCGGGCCTGAGCTCTGCAAAGAGAGGAGCCGCCGGGATGAGACTCCCGGGCCCTGCACCTGGAGAGCAGCCCCCTCTCCCAGCAGCTAGAGGAAGCCTGAGTGCAGCCGCGAAGACCCCGCGCAGCCAAAAATAAACACACACTTAAGAAAAGAAAATCAATTTTATTTCTATGTTTCAGCAATAAACAGATTGAAATTTTTTAACGTAACACCATTTGCAGGAACATTGAAACCATCAAAAAGCTAGGAATAAATCTAATGAGAGGTGTGTGAAACTCCTCCGTTGAAAACTACAAAACATTGATATTTATTAAAGAAGACTCAAATACGCAGAATGGCATACCATCTTAATGAATTTGGAAGATTCAGTATTGGAAAGATATCATTTATTCCTAAATTTAACTGTAATAATTCCAGTCAAAAGCTCCACAGCATTTTATGTGGATATATATATGATGGAATTGATACGTTATTTCTGAAGTCTATATGGACATGCAGAGGACCAAAAATAGCCAGAGAAATCTTGAAAGAAGAAGGAAAATTTAAGACTTAACACTAGCAGATATCAAGATTTATGGTGAAATTACAATCATTAAGGCAATGTGATATTGCTTTAAGGAGGACAAATCAACCAAAGGAGCATTAATAGTATAAAGCCCAGCAAAAAAACTCCTCACATATATGGTCATTTTACTCATGACAAATATGGAATTCCTATGCAATGGGGAGAGGATTGTCTTCTCAATAAATGGAGAGTCAATCAGATATCCGTAATGAAAAATAGTTACCTCTGATGCCTCCCTTAAACCACTCTACACAAAAATCAATTACAGATGGATTTTATATATAAATGTGAAGATAGCATAGACTAGCTCCTTGACCTGGGAAAAGCAAAGATTTCTTAAACAGAATACAAGCACTAACAGTAAAGAAAAAGATTGTTAAACTGGCCCTTAAAATTAGGAACTTCTAATTAGAAACAATACTATCAAAAAAGTGAAAAGGCAAGCCATGGAGTGATAGAATATATTTACTGATACCTATAGCTGATAAGGACTTCCTCGGTGGCTCAGATGGTAAAGCGTCTGTCTACAATGCGGAAGACCTGGGTTCAATCCCTGGGTCAGGAAGATTCCCTGGAGAAGGAAATGGCAACCCACTGCAGTACTCTTGCCTAGAAAATCCCATGGACGGAGGAGCCTGGTGCAGGCACTGTCCATGGGGTCACAAAGAGTCGGACACGACTGAGCGACATCAATTTCACATTCATAGCTGATAATGGATTTAGATCTAGGATTTAATAGAGGTTATATATTGCTACATAACAAATTACCCCCAAGCATTGTTATTTAGTATCTCCCAGTTTGGTAGTTCAGGAATCTGAGCGCAGCTCAGCTGCGTGCTCCTGATTCTAGATCTCTCATGGGGTTGTAGTCAAGCTGCCAGTTAAAGTTGCGAATTCATCTAAAGACGGCTGACGGGGTCCATAGTTCCTACACCAGGAAGCTTGTCAGCAGACCTTTGTCCCTGCCTCGTGGGCCTCCCGCGGGCTGCCTCATGACAGAGCAGCTGGTTCCCTACAGGGCAAGCAACCGAAGAGAAAGTAAGCACCCGACACAGAGGCATGGTCTTTTTTACAATTCAGCCTTGAAGATGATATCCTATTACTTCTTCCATATTCTATTCAGTACAAGCAAGTCAGTTAAGTCCACACCCAAGGGAAAGGCATTACAGCAGGGCAAAAATAACGGGAGGCAGGGGTCACTGTGGGGGACCATCTTAGAGGCTGCCTATCACAACAATACATTATGAAACTCTTTAAAGTCTTGTCTTAGACGGAGGTTATATGGATATGTTTCTGGTGTGAAAATAATCGAGCTCTTCAGTTGTGACTTGGGCATTTCTCTGTATGTAGGTTATACATTAATGAAAATTTGACCCAAGAACATTTTTGAATTATATGTCAACTATCTCCAATAAAGGTGGTTAGAAAAGAGAACATTTTTGTTGAAAAGCTCAGGCAGAATTCTAAAGACTCTTATGCTCTGGCTATGCAGTCTAGCTCCGAACTTAGGCTAGAATGGATTTTGCAAATAGAATTAAAGTCCCAAGTCAGTGGATTGTAAAGTACATATGAACACTTTTTGTTACAGAAAAATATGATAGTGAGGTCAGTAAAAGTATGAAAAAAGGGAAGAATACTATCAGTAAAGGGAAGTAGAATGGAAAATGAGGGAGAAAAGGAAGAATGAAATATTTCACAGGGAGGACCAGTATTGGTATAGAAGATTGGAATACAAACTCTGAAATCAGGCTGTAGTGTGGGCTTGGATAAATTATTTCATCTGTCTTTGGTCCTCGTTTCTTTATCTGTGAATCTGAAATAGTAATTGGATTATCATGAATAAACTGTTTTAAGATTGAATGATTTAACATAGATAAACAATTACAACTCAAAGGGTTACACATAAGTTATTATAGTGAAACCTGCAATCTGAGCCCGTGGTGTTCCCTTATCATTCACTTCAGTCTTAATTCCCGAAGAGTTTGGAAATTGCCCTCCAAGTGCTTCAGCAGCCCAGTGGGTGGCAGGAAGTGCCGACAGCCCCCTAGTTCGGGAAGGTAGGGGCCAGGGCACGTTGCTTTGGACCTGTTTTGGCCACGAGCCGTATGTGCTGGTGAGCACCTGAAATGTGACTAGTCCAAAATGACTAGACCATTTTGCCTGAAAATATTCCCTGGATTTCAGACAAAGTGAGAAAAGAATGTAAAATATTTCAGTCATTTTGATTATGTGTTGAAATGATATTTGGGATGTATTAGGTTGAATATAAATAAAGTACATTATTAAAGTTAATGTCACCTGTCTCTTTCGACTGTTTCATGTGTAGGGGCTTCCCTCGTAGCTCAATCAGTAAAGAATCTGCCTGCAAAGCAGGAGGCCACCTGCAGCACAGGAGATCTGGGTCGGGAAGTTCCCCTGGAGAAGGAAATGGCAACCCACTCCAGATTCTTGCCTGGGAAATCCCATAGACAGAGGAGCCTGGTGGGCCAAAGTCCATGGGGTTTCCGAAGAGTTGGACATGACTCAGCAACTGAGCCACAGCCACAATAAGCAATTTCAAATGATACACGTGCTGCTCATTGCATCTCAACTGGAAAGAGCTTCTTCACACGGTCAGCCTCAAGGTCAGCAGTCAGAGTGATCCCTTAGAAAGATAGTTCAGGTCACATCACTACTCTGCTTAACAATTCCCAACAATACTGCAACTCAC